>WYDI02020031.1:0-47560 GCA_009867235.2 Psittacus erithacus | reverse complement strand
TTCCTTTTCTCCCCCGCCTCTTTTTTTTTTTTTTTTTCCCCCCCCCCCCTCTTTTGCAGTGGAAGAAGGTTTCATACAACATACCTGTGTGCAAACCAGGGTCATAGCTTAGTTTGAGAAGTACTGTGTATCAGTAGCACATAGGTCAATGTCTGAGTTTTACGCAAGGTATTTGGGGATTAATGGAAAACTTTTAAGTGCCATGTGATAACTGATGCAATACTAGAGGGAGAAAGTCTTAATAAATAGCGAATGGCTTAAATGTTGCTGTTCTCCAAGCATTCTGTATACATTTTATGGTGCAACTGCACATGTCACCCTGGCATCTCCCAAATGCTTATAAACTAGGCAACAGCTAATTTCCTTTTTTAAATGCATCTACTTAATGATAATTTGAGATGTTCTACAATGATTTGTTATCTAGTATGAGATAATTTTCTCCACACCTATAATCCATCCTCAGTGGAACCTAGCCAAGTATGGATTTTCATGGTTATAAATCTAGTTTTGATGTGAAAGGAAGTTGAAATTCCACCATATAAAATGTTCAGTTGTCTGATATCTAGTTAAAAACATAGGGGGGCATCCTAGCACTGCTTTACAGTTGTGCACACTGAGTTTTACCTTGTTCTATCTCAAATATTTTGTATTGCATGTTAATGATTTTTTCATATATCCTAGTAGTACAACATAAAAAATAAGTTGAAGAAACAGAGCACCCCTACAGCCCTCACTATTCTATGCAGATGTCTTCTAAAATTTACAGGTACAATTTTAGTGGTGGAGGTAAATATTTTTTTTTTTTTCCCCACTTATTTATCAGCAAACTTGGTTTTTATATGCATTAGTGACAATGGACTAAGCACAGCTGTAAGTTACTGTATTTCTGTAGAAAATAGGAATAGTGTAAAATTGTTTTTGTTAAGTGTTCACAGTTTTTAAATAAACTTTTCATCTCCTAAAAAGCCTCTGTTTTCTGTGACAGTGTATTTACCCTGGTCTCTGGTATGTTTACCAACAGATATCATTCCTAATTATTGCTAATCTTTGTTCAGTGATAAGCTTCTTTTAGCAGGAACTTCATCATCTCTTGTGAATTCAGGTGATGGCAGCAGACTTGGTTTGGCATCAATGGTTAAGACTTTTTCAAATTTACTCCTATGTCTTTTGTTCAAGCTTCATTTGTGAAAGGATGGAGAAGAACAGCAACTCTTCTGTGTCAGAAATTTCTTTCTCAAAATTTCTAGAAGCTGGCTATATTGCTGGGAGTTGCAGAATTTGAACAGCTGAGTGATGCTTATTTTTCTGTAACTTCTTTAAGTTTCAGCATGATGTTCAGTGACGTTCTTGCCTCTTAAAATCTGAAATCAACTGGAATAGTTTATACCAGCTTCCAGGGTCCATACATTTTTCTGTACTATTACAACTGAAGGGAAAACATTTCATGGATCTTAAAAGCCAGTAACTACCCTCTTAGTTAAAAATACATCCTTTGTTTGATTCAGATGAAAGATGTAATACAGAAGCATGGTACTTTGATCCTACTTGATTGCCTTTAGAACATTAATTTTGCTGCATAAATTTCATGAGGCTAGCTGAAAAGAATCGTCAGGTAGCCCCTAATCTGAATTGGATGAAAAGATGCTCATTGATTTGTCTAAACTTTCTAATTATGCAAATACGTATGCATTAACACCTGGACTCAGTCTTCAGGTTTTAGATCTGCAGTTAAACTCGAATAGCATTCTGCTTCATTTGCTTTAATTTATCAAAAATTGTTCATTTTATATCAAAGCTGACTTATATGTTAAGGTACCTTTCCTAGACTTGAGTTAGTGCTGCAGTAAATTTTCTTCCAGTCCTTGTATATCAAGGCACGCAATAGCTCTCTAAAGAGCTTTCATTCCAGGCTGTTCCCCAAATAATTCTGACATTCATGCAATAAATAATTAACAATTTAATAAATTATTAATAGTAAAGTGAATTACTAACAGAATGTATGGTTGGCCTTGGTGTTTTTATCTAAAGCAATGGTTATGTTGGGGTATTTCAGTGTAGCAGTGTAAGTAAAAATCCTTCAAACAATGTTAGGGAGTTTTATGTATTTTACAGTACATGATTGGAATCATAGGTTCAATAACTCAAGTTTACATAGTTTCTGATTGTCTTCTCATCCTTGCACCTTGTTCATCAGCTACACATGTGAGGTAATGAGCTAACAACACACATGAAAGGAGCCTTGGCTGACATGGTTTAGTGTGGGGTGTCCCTGCCCATGGCAGGGGTGTTGGAATTTGATGATCTTAAGGTCCTTTCCAACCCTAACTGTTCTATGACTCTTTGAAAAGAGATGAAAAACACAATGTGTCTGCGTGGTTGTTCTCCTTTTTTACAGTTATTTGTTCTTTGGTATAGGACTTCAGATCTTCCACTGTTTTCCAGTGCCAATAAATACAAATTTTCTCCAGCTACTAATAAGCATATGAAAGCCACTAGAACTCCTTTGCTGGATGCCAGAAGGCAGTAATGGCATTGCCTTTTTTTTTTCTGAGGCGCAGAGCATCTGGGTGTTGCTCTGCGGTCTGTTTGGGGTTGCTGTGCCTTTGCAAAGCAAGCCATGGGTTTGCCACTTCCCTTGTAACAAGAAGCACCTGTGAGAATTACTTCAGTGCAGTATCTCGTAAAAAAGTAAAAGGAAGTGGAAATGTTACAGTAAGATACATCTCAGTAGGCAGGGGTAAGTTGGGAGGCACAGCATGAAAAAATGCAGGACAGAAGCATGTTTATTGCTTGGCAGTGTTTTGCCTATAAGAGATGTATCTGATGTGGTGACAAGCTAGGAAAGTGGTGTCTAACAGAGGAAGACGGCCTTTTCAGGGCAAGTGGTTTTTGACATCTGAAGTGGAGTGTTCACAGGGAATTTTTCTATTCTACTGTGGGATGGCGTTTTTTATTTCTCTTGGATATATTCTCAATTCTGACATCCCCTGTATTATCAGCATTACTTTTGGCAAACATTTCCTGGATAACCTGCAGCTCAAAAGACAAGGCGGATAACAAAGATGCTGCAGAACCTATGGGATTTCAAAGGTCTTTCTTGCTTTCTCCATATGAGCTTGCTTGTTTAAATGGAAGTGTCTGCCTCTCAGTAATCTGCCTGGCATCTCCATCTGATTGGAAAGACAGAAATTACTGAAGGTGCTAGTAAATGGTTTCCATGGCAGTCATTACCAAGGTGTCAAATAGAAGGCAAGAAGCAAAAGAAAGATCAGTCCAGCCGTTCATTATCATTATCCACACTAAAGCTAAAAGCATACATCTTTAGCTAAACTCACACAGTCATGAAGCAAAGTAAAACAATAAGGCATCCCCGTTCTATAGTGTCACTTCAGGTTAGCATACCTGTTTATGCATGCTTAGTTGTATGGGAGATAACTGGTTTTGGCCAGGGAGGTTTATCAAAGCTGCAGACAAATCAGTGGAGCCATGAAAAGTTAGTAGCCACTGATAATCTGTTGACCTTAATTTCTTTCCTCATTGGAGTAGCTTCACTACTGAAGGGCAATGTGGCTTTTTCTGAGGAAAAGAGAAACAGGACCAAATTGGTTAATGCAAATTGGTTTAGTACACTGTCACACAAGAATCCTCTGGAGAAGGCATCTGGGACATGGTTTTCTGGTCTAGCTGTTCATCTCCATAGTAATCGGTCATGCACATGAAGGAAATAAATTCAGCCTGTGTGGAAACCTCTTTTGGATTGAGCGATCTTTGTATTCTCATGTTTTTCAATAATACAAGAATATATATTTTTTTATTTTTTTATTTCAGTTTCCAAATTCCACAAGAATAATAGATGGACAGTGCTCAGATTAGCGAGTAGCAGACATAATTTTTACTAAGACTGCAATGCTAAAACTGCAGCAAAGAATCCATGGCATTTTTGTGACATATCACATATGAACCACAGTATTCAGTCTTAGTATTGATATTTTTTATGTGAAAATATTGCATATAGAAAATCCTTTAATAGCTTAACCATTTAAACTCCTACCTACCACAGTTTGCTTCAAAAACTGCTAGTAAAATGAGTTTCTACACATACTGTTTTCACAGCAGCCTTTACTCAGGATGGTCTCTCTAATGCCAAGAATTGTGATTTGAAACACCATTTCCCTTTTCATGTAATTAGTTACATTGTAACAGTTAAAATGCCATTTAGAAATGGGGAGCAAGTCTTGCTATGCATTAATTATGGAGCATATTCTTGTCAATGTAGGTCAATATAAAGAAATAATCCTATACATCTACAAAAATTGGCTTTGTTTCAATAAAAGTTAATCTTAAAAAAAAAAAAAAAAGCCTCCCTCTTCACTCTTCTAACAAGCTTCCATTTAATCCCATGGTGACGTATTGTAAAACCCTGACAATGAAAAAGAATCGCGGGAGAGTTTAGAAAAGTTAGACTACCTTCAGCTGAAATGAAGCTAAAGTAAAACGAAGAGAGCACTCATGACCGTAACAGTTGGCTACTTCTTTACAGCAAGATTAACTTTTTTTTTTTTTTTTTAAGGGAACTCTGCTGTCAATGCTTTAAATTTGTCTGTACTGGTTTGGAACATGTCTGTCTCCTGTGACTCTTTTAAAAGGGACAGAAATGTAGAGCTAGGATCTTACTCCTGTGTTCCTTCGTTGTGAAAAATACGGTTATGTGTGAACATGCATTTATGTACCTATGTACGTGTTCTGAGCAGGGATGAAATTTCCTCAAGAAAGTAATCAAAGATCACGTTTCTTTAGAAAAAGCCATGAGGCTGCCTTCCACCTTAACTTGGTTCATATGGCAATGTGAGAATATTTCTCAACTAGCTATCCCCTGAGCCTGTTCACTCATTTCTACTGCCTGCTCTTTTCACCTCTTCAGATGGCAGTTGCTGTTAAACATGCCCCAGCAATCTTGCTGTGCAAGAGGAAAAAATCTTTGTGGAGAAGAGCTGTGTATGAAGTAATGTACATCATCCATCAAATCTGCTGGACTGTACATCCTATTTGTTGCTGCCATCTACCATCTGATGACTCATGTTTATGCACAGTCCCCCCCAGTTAAGTGAAGCTTTTCCAAATAGAGGGTATAAAGGAACATAGCAGACATATGTGAACTTGTGATACGCAAGCAGGCCTCCTCCTGGACTAATTTACTTTGACAAGGAGGATGTTCCAATTTCAGCTTACAGAGTAACACAATATTTGGATGTTGATTTATCTTTATGCTTCACCATCACTTTAAAAGGCATTTTATAACAGACTTCATATACCTTAATAGCTTTTGCTATTTGAATGAATGCAAATATTAGCATAAACATAAGTCTAGACAGGCCATTGTTTTTCATTTAGTTTGTTGCTTCTGTGTTCTCAGAGAACATAAAACTCTCTCAGTTTTCTGCAAGGCTTTATTACCCAACTCTAGTCATCATTAAATCCCACAAATATCCCTGAATTCTTTTGTGACACCTTCTCCTGTTGGGTCAGCTAGCTCTTGTATGTTTCAGTTGCTTCATATTTCATTAAAAACTGTTGACTTTTTTATTCTTGTTTTTGCTCCTGTGGCCTGAATGCAGGCCTGCACCTGGACGATTTCCTCATTGACTTGCAGTAAATTAGGCTAGGCTGAGTTTTTCGTTTTGTTATTACATATTTGAGCTTCGGACAAGACACTGACTCCCTCAGACTTACCTTACATTTCTATCAACAAGGCTCAGACATCTCAGTTATGAAGCTGACACTTGAAAAGCGATCACATACAATTAGTGGCCATTAAAAAAAAAAAATAAAAGGATGGGTTTCATTGGCACTGCTCCTTCAAGCATTGCCTAAAGGAGCATTTCCAGTCCTGCCAGGTAGTGTGATAAGGCCTAAGATACAGACTTGACCAAAGGGCTCAATCAGCAGCTGTGATAAAATGTGATACAGGTTTCTGCATGGGAGATACTGATGCAACACTGATGTGCTTCAAAGAAGAAACAGTAAAAGATCACACCTGATATCTATCACGAGCTTCATCTCAAAAAAATAAGACTTGCAGTGAGTCTGAAAGCCTGAATGTGCAAGCAATGTGCTGGACCCAGTAGATTGTTAGCAGGAGGGAGTTTGTGGGTCTGGGGATCCTTCACTGGGAGTATCTCCTTTTGGTCTCTCTTGGACTCCTTGGGGCTCCCAGTGGAAATGCCTCAGCTGAGGTTCTTCCCACTTACTGAAATCCAAAACCAAAGCTGTTGTGAAAGGTACTGGTGCCAAGTCATTAGCTTAAAGCCTGAAATTGCACGCAGGAGGCTATGGATTTAAAAACTGTAGCTGAGCCTAATTCTAGCCTGGTTTTGCCAAGCAGTTGGGCGGATGCCATGGCTGGTTTCTATGTCACCACATGCAGTGCTGGAAGTACCCAACTCCAGGAACCAGCCCACCAGTAAGGGTATTATTTGTCTTGCTGCTGAAATGACAGAACTTTCCCACTGAGAAAATACTCCCATTGCCTGATTAATGGTAGAGTCTTTTGGGTTTTTTTCTTGTTCTGTAGAACAAGTACTCCTACTCTTTGTGCTCCCTCTAAGTGTCCTTGGCAAGGGTTTCCCCTGCCTGAACAACAGATGGAATAGGCACTGACCCTGCCAAGTCCTATGCTTCTTTCAACCTTGCAATCCACACACGCCTGCTGCCTTCTCCAAATTAGGCTTTAAACTCCCCCACAGCTCCCTCCCTGAGACACCTCAGAATCCGCACTGTAATGAAAAGAAAAACCAGGGGTGAAGCTATTGGCACTGCTAGAAGACACACAGTCCATAACATCTCTTTACTTTTTCCCCTGTATAGATTAATGTGAACCGCAGGTTGGGACTCTGCAGAGTTTGCTGTTAGAGAAGGTCATTTTAGTGATTTGGCAATGTCCTATTTCCATCTGTTATTAGGTCTTAGATGGGGAAGATCAGGGTAGTGCTGAATTATCTCATCCACTGTGTAGATCTCACAAGCAGGTAAATAAACATATAAAACTAGCAGTGGAGCTATTTGGAGCACTTTGGCAGAGTGCTGGCAAAGACTGCTGAGCAAAATAAATCAGATCTGAAAAGAAAGGCCTGAAAAATGGGAAGTCAAAGACATACAAATAACATTGAAATGTCCTTGCTAATAAGCTTAGCACAAAAGGCATTCAGAAGAAAGATGTCCATACTACAGGAGTGCTTGGTGAGGGCAACAAGAAGTCATTTTCAGCAAGACCTGATTTCTTACTTCTTGCCTGAAAATGCCTTTGTACCACACAGCCACCAGGAGACAATGGCAATGGCTGTGGTTATCACCAGGACCCCTCAGGACATCCACTCCTGGTTCCAGCAGCTGCAAACAATCAGGATGGTGCCAACAGGTCAGCCCCTCAAAATCCCATATACAGAGGTAGATGAGTGTAAGGTAGAGTACATCAAGTCGGACTTCTCCAAGCTCCCTTTCCCATTGTGTGAACATACTGGCTCCTGTAAACCTACTAAAGATGTATCAGTGTAAAACTTCAAGGGCAGCTAGCATATTTAATATAACATTTTTATTCCTTCTGAGAGGCTTCCAATGTGTAAGTTTTGCTAGAGATTCCCTTGTGCCCCATATGGAAACTGAAAAATCCCAGCTGGATATACTAAATGCAAGATACTCTTTCTGAATTCATTGGCTTTGGTAAATGTAACATTCTGTTCAAGGCTGTTGTGAGGAAAAACAGCCAAAGAGGTACGAAGTCAGGTATTGTACATAAATAAATTCTTCAATCTGATTATAAGTCAAGTTCTTTATACTCACTATACAGATAATTTTTCCAACTGCTACACCTGGAAAATACATTTTATTTTCCATCACTGTGGTCATTAAAAGTCCTAGGGTGTTCATGTCATCATCTGAATATATTATAATCATTAATACAAAGGAGATTTCTATCAAATTGTCTTTAAACTGTTACAGCTTTTTAGAAAAATACAGTTTTGGTTTATTCAACAGTTCTATATAAAGAACCACAATCAGCTTTATTGCTTATCTATGCTTATGTCTCAAAAAACCCTGTAAAAACGTTATGAAAAAAGTGACTAATTCACTAGTGAAGCAGAAAAGTGAAGCAAAATTCTCTACAGTGTGTAAAATTGGGGCTAGTAAATTGAGAGTGAGCTTCAAGCAGATTACTTTCCTTTTTCAGATTTCCATACTTTCAAAATCACCTACTTCAATGCGCTGTTGCTGAATTCCTCAAATACTATCACATATGATGATGTTATCCATATGGCTGATTCCTGACTGATTATTTATTCCTTTTTATTATACCTCAGGCTTTCAGAATTTTTTTATCTCTTTTGGATTTATTTTGTGATTAAGCCTATTGCCTAGTGTTCTGAAGAGCACAACAGTTTTACTTTATTACACCCTGAAGAGATTTCTCTTTGCCAGCTGTCTATTTAAGGCCTTTCCATAGATGAGGCTGCATGCTTTATAATTCAAATTAATTAAATATTTAGTATATGGCCCCTCAGGCAAGGTAAATGCTTCAAAGCATAACTAGTGATGTGCTGTCCCCTCAGATCATTGTAACATTAGGAAACAGGAACAACATGTTTTAACAGGCTGTGGATAGGCAGGCTTACAGTAATTGCAGCCCAACAGAAGTGAAGTTTTCTATTTCAATACATGGAATGCCTCCTCCAAAGCTTGGCCAATGGGATGATGGAAATCAACAGAAAATAAGATGTGTAGAAATCTGCATTGAATTTTTTGGGAGCAATGACCGGTGCTCGAAACAGCACTTGAAAACTTCAAGGGGTGTTGCATCTCGATTAATTAGGGGCTACCTTGTTGGCATGTCATAAGATACAATCAAAAAAAAGGGAAAAGAAGCATTTACTGAATAAAGCCTTAAAATACTACCTTACCTACTTTAAGGTAGTATCTTCCAGTACCACTTTAAAGACTACACCTATTCAAGTAAATAAAATGGCAGGGGTCCTCCTTGTGCACTTGTCTAGTGCGCAAGAGTGCTTGCAGATATGTTAAGGTATCATTCCCTGACATGGGAAATCGCTTTATGAAGGAAAATGCCAGTGGAACCTAGGTGTTTGTTCTGCTGCTAATTAGTTACAGACTGGATGCAGACACACAGAGTGAAATTTTACAGGTATATTGTACGCAAAGGCAGAATAGTTGACAATACTGGTGACTTCTAGGCTTGAAAGCCATCAATCTGGTTTTTAGATCTCCATGCTCCTGACTTAGCTATTTCAGACCAAGCTAATCAAGCAGATGAGCTGGCTGATTTTATTTTCAGAAGGAGATTTTATTCAGAAAAAGGTCTTCCTTCAGTTCATTGGTCCAATATCATAATTTTAAATACTTTACATTACTGAAAGCCACCTACTTCAGTACCAGCAAGGACCTCTGAAACAGAAGACAGTCTTCCAGCAACAGGTAATTCGCACACCACTAGAGTCAGAGATTAATGCTTTTTGACATGTGAAAGCTGTAATCCCAATCTTTCAGACAGTAAAAAGCATTCATTTCTGTCCCTCATGGACCTTGAGCTATTTGACCTTAAAACTATGCCAAGCTTGCACTGGTCTTTTCAGCCTGTGTGAGCTGTTTTCCCTTTGGCCCAAGGCTGAAAGTAACAACTCAAAGACCTAAAATCATTGCAATGTCCAATTCCTGAAAATACATGCAAGCTGACTAGATTAGTAGGCTAATGTAGTAAAAAGGGTCTGAGCTGACATGCCCAAGGCTTTTATCCAGGCTAATGGGTATATAAAAAGAAGTGGAATGTAGGCATGCTGAATACAGTTAATGTGCTTTAGAGAGCATATTTTTTTCCTGAAAAGAGAAGCCTTAAGCATAACTTCTTCCCCTCAGAAATATCCAGGCTCAGCTAATGAAATGTCCATATGAAACCTGGGCCAGGCTCTTCCCTGTGAGATAGATGCTGTGCCAATACTCACACAGCAGCTTGTGCCAAATGACCCTAAAATATTACAAGAACAAAGGCAGGCTGTGATGTTGTGCAGCAGATTTATAAACTCCATATGACACTGTTCATAAAACCCAGAGGAGCAATGAGGGTATGCAGAAACTGATGCAAATGCTTGTCTTTAAACTGAAATATGGGGAAGGGGGGGAAGGAAACTATATACAATGACCCCCTGTGACAAGGACACTTTCCATGAGAACAGGAGGGGGCTTTGAGCAGCCTGGTCTAGTGGAAGATGGCCTTGCCCATGGCAGGGGGGTTGGAACTAGATGATCTTTAAGTTCCCTTCCAACCCAAACTGTTCTATGGTTCTATGAAAAATGGGTTCAGCAGAAACAGTGCTATCTACAGAGTGAGAGCTTCTGAATATGCCAGAAGCTGGCCAATTTGCATTTGTTGCAGGTCACCACAATGGCTTAGAAAACTGTCACTGTCACAAGAGTTTCTTTTTTAATGCCCAGCAAATTGTATAGATTCATCCACAGCATTACTTCATTTCATAAATGTTACAGCTTAGAATTGGTCCATTTGATATAAGTTTTTTAGTCAAGTTTTATTTACTATATTTAAATGTGAACTGGTCAGTTTTAAAAGGGCAGTTTACATTTGTCCAGGACTTTAATTTCATCTAAGTTTGGTTTTACAAAACTCAAAATTTGTTCCTACATTTTCAGAAAGAGCTAGAACAGAACTGTGTTGCATAAATGAAAGCTTGACCTTGAAAACAAACAGACCATGATTTCCACCATTTTAACTGAAAAAATTGAAAGAGAAAATAATTGACCCATGATAATTATATTGAAAACATGCAAGAGCCTGAAGGTCATGCTAATGTATCATACCAGTACTGTTGCAGTGGCAGCAGCATCTCTTTAGATTCACAGCTAACTTATGTGCTAGAAGACCTGTCATAATGAGCTGTGAAATAAAATGGGACAGAGTAGAGCTCTGGAAGAAAAATGTATTTAGGATATGGAACTTGTCAAACTGTAACAGAGTAAGGTGTGTCGGGAGGGACCTCTAGAGGTCACCTGGTCAAACCTCCCTCGTAAAGCAAGGCAAATTCACATAGCGTTGGGCCTAACTGCTAACTGCTTCATTGTTTTGCGAGGCCAGACAGAAAGAAGGAATTTAATCGCAAGTGTTTTACCTAATGTAACTACCCAAAATTCCCAAAGCTTTGGAAGTCTCTCACATGTATTGTATACACCCTAAATTCTGGTAACCTGAAGCTATACCAGGGCCATATACACAGGGCCACAGAAGAGAAGAAGGGAACAGAGATCTCCTCCAGGTTTTGTTATTTTCGCTACAAAGGTTGTCAAGCTGGAAGATGTCCCCATGATAGGAGAGAAAAATGTCCATGAATAAAAACTGTTAACAAGGGAGGAAAAAATCCAAAGTGTTGCAATGTATTAAAAATAGCAGAAAGGATTTTAGTAGCAGTTGTCTAAGCAACAAAAGTCACTCACATTTTCTTAACTTCTTCCTTCTTTTCCAAAAACATTCTTTTTTTTTTTTTTTTTTTTTTTCAGTTTCCCGTTCAAATTTTTCACTTTCATGGTACTGCAGCAATTTGACGGGGGGATAAAGACTCAGCTGCACATACAGAGTGGCTGAACCATATCCTTATGGGGGAATAGTCACTACCCTGTTTCCAAGAACCCAAAACTATCTTTTGGTTATATTATTGGGAGGGTGAAACCAGAATTACATTCCAAACTAACACTGTGTTATCATAGTAGTTAATTACAAACCTTTATATGTACAGATTACCTAGGACAGTTTGTGGTGGGGTATGCCTGAACACTTCACAGAAGCTTACCACATTCTCTGAAGAGACAAATTCACAATACTGTCAAAATGTACTAGTTTGGGTTGCAAATGCTACAGTTTTGCATTAGCTATTAGGGACCTTCAAGTCTCCTACCCTTTTTAAAATGGAAAACTGATTAGGTATCAATCCTGCTGCAAAAAAAAAGAAAAAAAGAAAAAAGGAAAAAAAGAAAAAAAGCAGAAAAGAAGTTTATTTCTTCTGACAAGTCTATTTGGGTTATGGCTGTCCAGCCATATTGATTTAAACACCATAAAGTGCAAGCCACTGTCTTGAGAAATTTAGGATTTTGCTTGTATGTGTGGAATCTCTGAGGCATTGAAGTGTAGGGCACAGCAGCTTGGAGAAGCAGCTACAAGATTCCATAGCTGTTACAGCCAGGGCTGTAGACACAGCGGGAGGACTAACACACCTAAAGACTCCCGGGTCTATATATGCGAACACGGGAGCAGGCGCCCCTCTTTCAGGAAGAAGGCAGCGATAAGAACGTTACAGGCCATCAATAAGCCTTCACGGAGGCTGCTCGCACACTCTGATCGGAAGCGCATATGTGAAGGATGCCCAAGGCCGGCTGACAACTGTTCGGGGCCCGCGGTGCGGTGGCACATCACCCCTTCCCGCCTGCTGCTCATGACGGCGGAGCCGAGGCTGTGGGCCGGTGCGAAAGGTGAGGTGAGGAGGGCCTGCGCTAGGTACCACAGCGCTTCAGCTTCCGCGGCGCCCCACCTGCGCCCCTCAGCGCTTCACCCACCCACTGCGGCCCTCCCCGCCTCCAGCGGAGGAGCGGACCGGGGCGGGGCGAGGCGAGGCGGGCGGCCGCTCTGACGTGAGGAGGGCGGTGCCGTGCCGGCGGCGGCGGCAGGAGGAAGATGGTGGCGGCAGGCGGAGCGGCTGCCTGCCGGGCTTTCCGCCCTGCGCTGCGCTGCCCCCCCCGCCGGAGCCGCCCTGCCTGCTGAGGAGACGGCGCGGACCCGCACCAGGTGCGGTGGTTAGAGGCCGAGTACCCGCGCCGCGCGGTGCCGGGGAGGCCGGCGGGCCCGCGGGCGGGCGGCGCATCTCGGGGTGAGGTGAGGTGGGTGCCCGGCGGAGGGCGGCCGGCCCGCGCCCGCCCTCGCGGCGCCTGCCGGCTGCGGGGGCTGCATCCCGGGCGGTTGCGAGGGGCGGCAGCTCCATGGGCCCGGCGCAGCGGTGCGGGCACCGCGGGGCGAGCGGCGCGGCTGTGCACCTGCCCAGAGCGGCAGCCGCCCGCAGGCAGCTGTGGGCTTTTGCTTGTTTCGCCTGCGTGATCGCTGTATTTAACGCTGGTGGAATAATCCCGCGCGGAGCTGTGCATGCCGAACGCGCTGGTTTGCTGGGTTTGATTTATTTATTCTTGTTTTACCCACCCGACGTCGTTTCTTTGGCGAAACGGGAAAGGGGGGCGGGGGGGTGGTGAGGGGGGGCCGTGGAGAATTTCCGTCCACCGATGGAGTGGCCGCGGCAGGACGGGCGCAGAGCCCTCTCGCGCAGGAGGTGCTGCCCGGCGCTCTGGCCGCGTCCCGGTTTGCGGAAGGGAACCCACCGCGCCGTGGATCTTCCCATCTTCTCCGTGGGGTGCAGCAAGCTGCCAGCTCCGCTTTCCATCACTGGGCTCGTGTGTGTGTGTGACATCCGCTGCCATCACATACCGGTGTCAGGAAAAGCAATTTGACATAACGATTTGCCTAAGTCACAGTCGCGGTCAGTGCAGCCGTATATGCTGCATCTGCTTTCTGGAAGGATCAGTGTGAAAAGGAGCAGTTTACCAAGACTTCTTTGCTTGCCATCATCTATAAATATGCCTTTTAAGAGGCATGGGAACTTGGGCCTCTGCTGGAAAACTACAGCATCTTTTTGCCTTTCCCTGTTGTGGCTTTCTGTGGGCTGTGGAATTGCAGTTCTCTTTGGAGAGCGGGTTGCAGATCCGGCTGTTTTCATAGCTGCTGAGGAACTAGAAGGCAGAGATGTTTTCCTGACTCTGCATATATTATGAGTGAGCTAATGTGGGTGTAGGGCAGATCGGGCACGTAGCGCTTTTCATTTCTGACGTGCATTGTGTCATGTCAGCTGATAAGAGCACACCCGGGTGGCTGTAATTTTACATCTGGTCTGTGATTGTGGCCCGTGGAGTCCCAACCAACTTGCCTGGAAAATATTCCTGTCATAGTGCTCCAGATTCTGCTGCATTGCTGTTAAAATCTGGACAGGCTGCACCTGCTTTTGCAGCCTATGGCTGGAGCAAACACGTGATGCTGAGTTTTCCCTAACACTGACGGTGACATAGAATGAGTTCATTCTCTTAGTGCTATGCAGATAACCAGAAGTGAGATGCATGTTTGCCTTTTGCTCTCATGGGGACAGAGGGGGCACAGACTGCCCAGAAAAGCTATTTGGGAGCAAAGGAGAACAGTTACTGTTAAATTCTGTGCATTTGTGTGTATTTATAGTGAAAAATCAAGTGTCCAGTAAATAAAAATAATGTAGGACCACAGGCAACTCTACAAAAGCAGGAAATTTAGCATTCTAATGCATATTGCGATGGACACTGAGGATGTCTAATGAGTGAAATATAAACCTGAGTGAAAGACAGCTTGAATTCATTGGAAAATGTAGTCTGAGATTGAGAGATTTATGAGCTTTTAGGCCAAACTGATTTTTTACAGAGTCATGGAAGTTCAAGGTTGGCTGTGTAGAATGAATTGTGTAATTCAGTGGTCTAAGTTTTCTTGGACATTTCTAGTCATAGCTTGAAGCAGTACATTTATCTTACATCATCCTAATTTAAAGTAGCAATTTTTTTGACTGCTATGCTATCTTCTAACAGACTCAAGGCCAATCTTGTGAGAGGCTATTAAAATAAAGGTATTCACAGATTAGCCCTTTAGTTATAAAATGTAAGAATGCTGGGAAAGTAATTCGGTACATCTAGGTAGATAGCAAAGATAGTTTTGCTGTGTTGGAAATGAGGAAGAGATGCCAAATCTTACACAATGCTTTTCACAGTTTCTTGTTATTAATTCAATTCTCAATCACTCACAATTTTTTATTTGTTGAAACTGGCCTCATATGTTTAAACCATAGGAAAGTAGTGCTTTGGAAGAAATGTTGTGAGTCTGGATGTGGTGGTGTGGTGGGTGCCAGAGGTGAAAATCTTGGGATAGTCCATTGTTCCCTTATCCTTGTGGGTCAGGGAAAGTGGGTATGGAGTTTTGGAGATAAGCCTGAGTGTCTTGTCTGCTCTATGTGAATGCTTTGAAATCAGGGATGACTAATTTTGAGGCTAAAGTTTGTCATCTGCCTGATAAGTAACAGTAACCAGAAACCTGGATTCTTTGCATGTGATATTTGAATTGATTTTAATTGTAGCAGCAGTTGGCTTTAGGCTTCTTTGATACCATTTTATGCCACAGTCATATGCAACACTTACATTCTTTAACTTAAAAAGTGTGCTGTCTGAGGATTATGTGCATCTTTGCTGTGTAGTTAACATTTTCTGTTTATAAGCAGTGCCTTCCAGCGCCAGAGCTGACATGAAAGACATGCGGTGCAAATAAATGGAATCTCCTATTCAGCTGCTTATTGTGTATATTTAACAGCCGAGTGTAGGTAGTCATTTGCAGTGGCTTTGTTGTTTTGGCTTCAGGTTGTCTCAGTATGTGGTAGTACTTTCGTCAAGCAAAACCAGGGAAAACAAATAGTAAATCCAGAAAAGGTGGCTGTGAAAATACACACTGCCTTGGTTCTGTGGTGTTACTGCATGTATGCGAGGTCAGGGTTAGTATCAAAAACTCATGATAACGTTAGAAAAATTAATTATAAAATAAACTTTGGAGTCATCAAATAGACAAAATGAAGGGAAAATCAAACAAAGAGCTAGAACCAATAACTTGCATTTCATGGCCTAGATACTTCTGACCAGATTCAGCATGTTTTTCCCTAGGCACATGAATTGTCTTGCTATTGATCATAGCTTTTCTGGATTTACATGAGATTACGAATTAGAAGAATCAGACCTTTTCTTTTATGCTCAAAAAAATAATAATACAAAAATAAATTTTAAGTGCTTTGGATAGTTTAATACATGTACTCCATAGGCAGTGCAGCTTGATTAACTGAGGCTTAACTTTGAACAAGATCCTATTACTGTAGGTTTAAGTCAAGCCTTGATGTTCCAGTAATGCATTTTTTAATGTGTTTTTCTGGTTTCACAGAAGGTAAAGATTCCTGCTTAATGAGAGATCTGGCAAACAACTGTCTGCTTATTTATTTCTAATAGATTGCTTGCAATACGTGCTGTATAGAGGCTAAAGGTTTCTGAAAAACAGATGATTGCTTTTGCTTCATAGTATTGATTGATTTGATAAGCCAGCTGCTCAGAGCAGTGTGATGGTATTTTTCTGTTCCACCACATGAGACTGTGTTCTTCTACAAAATCTGTATGTTTGTTTCTTAACTGAAGGGGCCTAAGGAAACACCTTTGTTTGCTCCTTTTGTCTGTATGGGCAAAGAATGATGATAATATCTGTCCTAATTCTGAATAAATAAATACAGGAGCAGTGTAATGGGTATGTGGCAGCTGTGGATGTCAGGGGGCTTGGCTGAGGATACTCTTAGGGCCACAGGGTGGTATTTTTCCACTTGACCCTTTCTGTTGGAGAAGGTCCATCTTGACATGGGAGGAGTAGTGGGAATGAAAGTGCAAATCTGTTTCTAGGGAGCCAGTATTTTTGGCATTTCCCAGTGACATCTTATCTGGTCCATCCTGTTGTCCTTACAAGATCATGTCCTGCAAGGTGTTTCCTGTGATGTGTTCTGTCTAATGGGAAATACTTACTGGGAGAAGTTTTCATCATCCAATAAATTTGTATAAGCAACTGTTTGTGGATAAGCAGTGTAATTTTACATCACCACATCATCAGCAAAACTGGTGAAAGAAATGGATTAGAAGTATTTAAAACAATAACTAGTCTAGGTGAGGTAGACCATAATCGGAGCCTCTGTTTTTCCCATTGCATAGCAAAAGGAGGAGGAGATGATTTGTGACATTTAGCCAATTGTATCAGAATGTTTAAAAATTTAGAGTGTTTAACGTTTTTTAAGACATGTACCCTCCCTCCATGCTGTCAAGCGTGTTCTTGGATTATCTATTTGGTCGGTCAAATCTTGCTCAAAAGCCAGCAATCAAGAATAACTTGCTTTTGTTTTAATGAGCACTTCAGTAAGAGTTACTCTCTGTAAGAAGATGACCACCTTGTCACCCATCTGAGGAAAATGTGAGTGCAGGGGAGTGAGAGACTTAATTAAAAGTCTATAGGAGAATGCGACAGATGACAGATTCCATCCTTGGAATTTGGGCTGAATCCTTTTAGTGGTAATTTCTCTTTTTCAACTAATTAAACTCTTCTGAACCTCCATGGCACACGCTTTGTACATCAAGAACATACCTGCTGAATTTGATGTGCAAACTTTCAGCTGTGAAAGATGAGCACAGATCAGGAAATCACCAGGACAGCAGAGCTGTGGAGTCCTCAAAACTTGGCTCTCTGCTACCAAGATCAGTCGAGCAGCTACCCTACATTAACTCACTGCTGCTTTATTATTTCCACGCTAGGTATGTACACCAGGAAAAGAACTGCCTTCCTGTGTATGTGTGATTGAGGTGCTGGTTCAGTGTCTTGGAGATACGGGTTTAAAGCCTGTTTTGATCTGGGTAAATAATTGCATCAATTTTGAGGTATGTAAAAGTAGGTATTTTTAAACAAAAGGGGGAGGAAGAAAAATCAGAACATAATAGAAGATTTAAAATATACACAAATATGACTTCCCCCCACCCCCCAGAATATATGCTTAGGTTTTATTAATTATTTTTTTTTTCATTTTGTTTGATATATGAGTTCTGATAACAGTGTTACCATGACCATGTATTTATATGGTGTCTATTCTGAAGGGACTGTGATCATGTTTGAAATCTTGATGGTTAGAAATCTTAAATGTAAGTCTTCTTTAGGCTAAATAAATTTTAAACATTTTAAAAAGAACAACTGAGTAATGCCCAAAAAAGCTTCTGCCAGAGGAGGAAGCAGAGGGTAAAAGCTCTTGCTCTAGGCCTTCCCAAGGCTAATGAAAGCTTTAGCTTAACATTGTTGAAATCCAAGTAATAGGCAAAACCAGTAGTTTTGTATATGTTAGCTGTCTCAGGTGAATTTTGGGAATGTGGGTACTGCCTCCGCTATTGGAAGAGGAAATTAGTATGTTTTATGTGATGTGTGTAGGGAGCTGAGGGGTTTTTTTTTCTTCTTTTTTCTTAACAGCTTTCTCACACCAGCTTTTTTATGATCACAGAGTAACTTGAGTTGGAAAGGATCCCTAAACGCCATGTGATCAAAGCTCTGCTCAAATCAGGTGACTAAGGCGAGGGCTGCACAAGCCATGTTGGTAGCCCTTGGCATAACTAAAGCGTGAAGCTCTGCAGCAGAAGTGCTGTGCCTCTTGCGGGCTTCAGACACAAGGGTGTGCAGAAGATCTTGCTCACTGCCCTGGTGAGATGGGGCGTGGTTGCTGGAGGCAAGTCTTCCTCTGACCTGCCATCTGGCCAGGCTGCCATGCAGAGAGCTGCTCATGCTGCTGCTGCTGTCGGGGCGACTGAGTGTTGAGGTTTCACCATGTGAGGAAAACAGTGATCACCTCCTAATGGGTGCTGGTTTTGAAGTCCATCTCACCACAGTTATTCCACCCATGAAATGGCTGAAATATGGTTGTATTAGCTTATCCGTTGACCTGCTAGATAACATATAGAAGTAACATCCAGAAAAGACACATTTTTTTTGTTAAATTGTGTTACAATAGTTTTAAAATTAGAACATTATTTAAAAAGAAAATTATTAAAGATTAAGCATCATTCCTGCTAATTATATGCTGTGCAGTTACCTTTTACCTAATGAAGAAAATCTCCTCTAGTAACTTTGTGGTGAGCTGACAGAAACTTCTGTTAAATAAAAGAGTCAGTGAAAAACTAGTGTATAGCTTTTTAATTCCGTTGCGTTTTCAGTTGACATTTTACGTATCCTTTCCACAAACGTCGCATATATTTCTGACATCCACAGCTATTGTACTTTTTGTCTCAGAGTGGAAAGTAGAGATGAACTCAGGGTTCTGCTCTCTCTCAAGAATTATCTTCCCTTGCTGATAAATGATTAATGTAATCCACTTATGAGATTGCCATGACATCATTCAGGTTTTGGCATGCTTAATTTTATTTCATAACAATGAGAAAATCCTGAAGTCCTTGAAAGCTTCTCTGTGCAGGAGGGCCATGTTAGGGCTGCAAGGTGGGTGGGGAGACGTTGAGCTCAATGCCTTCTTGGCAAGGAGCTGGCCATCCATCTGAGGGGACAGTGCTTTACTTGATAATGTTGGCTCTGCATTAGCTTCAGCATCCAGGCTTTAATTTAGCTACATCCTTATGATAATTTGTCTGGCTGCTCTGCTTTAGCCTTGCCCAAGTGTTAATGGGTTGTATTTTGAGTGTGGTACCCGTTAGGCCACACCAGTTTGGGAATCAGCAGCTTTACTTGCAGTTAAAGTTGAGTTAGGGACTTAACGCACTCCGCATGCCTTTTTATTATTTTACCTAAGAAGACTCTGAAGACTGAATGTCTTTATTTCAGCTTAGGTCAAGCTGCTTCTGAATGAAAATGTAAAGGTAAGTAAGGCTACAGAAAACACATCTGTATTTTAGAAGATATGCACAATTAATGCTTTGACAATACATCAAAATATGTTCTGGATGAAAATCTAACTACTTTATTAAAAAGAACTAGAAGTAGTATTTCAGGTTAGCTACTGATTTGATTTTTTTCTGGTTTTGTAGCCGAGATACCCACCTCTTGAAATAATTTTTGTTGAAGGAAAGCCAAGTTAGTGTGCTGGAAGGATAAGAGTCAATTGATTAGGATGTCCATAAGCTGCATGATATATGCTGCTTATTTTAGATAAAAGGTAGTCTCAGTCATGTGTCAGGTAACTCTTTGGATTACTTCGGTTATCGCAGGTGACATTACCTGAAGTCTTCTGCTATGATGTTTATGAGAGTGCCTATGTCACTGGGATCCAGTCGTTAGCTGTCATCCACCAGGAACAACAGTTTCTAGAGGAGATCTGGTTCTCTGTCAGACTCCTTTGGGATGAATTACCGCCTGATAGCTAACAGAAGCATTTTGGATTGAACAGCAGTGTAGAAATACAGTTGCACAAAACGTTAGTAGTAAAAGCACGGTGCTAGTTTTTATACAGTTACTATTCGTATAGTCAATTTTCAAAAAAGTAGTAAATTCTCTACCCCAAAAATGGTTGCCTTTTGGTGATTCTCTAGGAATTAAAACTACAATGAACAGCCTTTTTGTGCATGGAGCAAAAGCAATTTTTATATGTCACATTCCTGGTGTGCAAATTTGTATTTTATTGGAGATACTTTTTCTTCAGTATCTTTATCCATGAAAATAATAACTTCTGAGGCAAAGGTCCAAAGATATTTTTGATTTTTTTTTTCCTTCCAATATGTAACTGTGTTGAAACCTGAGCAGTTCGTAACCCAATTTTGATCTGCGATATTAAACTCTCTATTATGGTTTTGTAAGCAGTGGCATCCACAGGCACTGTGGTGCAGGTTTATATACATACACTAGATATGCTCTGGATAACAGAATAGCACAAACAGCAGTAAGGTAAGAATTCCTTTTTTATTAATGAGCAGCATTTCATTTATTTGGTAGAGAATTACTTTTTCAGCTGCCTGTCGAACAGCTTTGTGTTTTCAAATGGTAGAGCATATAGAATGGTGACTTTTGGGCCATTGGACAGGCTGAGGGATATGTATGCTTTTGTAGGTGTCTTACACCTGAAACTAGAGCATGAAATTGCCTGGAAGAAATTCACAGGATGGGGTGAAGTAATTCAGGACTTCCTGTGATGCAAGGAAGAAGAAGATATTTTTTCAGCCAGTTAAAATATTTTTAAAGTCACTTGGATGGTTTATAAATCATATGAACTGCAAGTATTTAATGACAGCACACAAAGAAGCTGTTACTCTTCCATTTTTGTAATATTCTGTCTTAGTGTGTCAAAAAGTCAGTCACACATCCCTTAAAGACTAACCTCCTCCAATTATGTGCACATGTACCATCTCTTTGTTTCCTCTGCCTTTCAAAGACTTACCATCTCTCTAGTGCCATCTAATGACAGGAATCCTGTGGCTTCAGGGCCATTTGAGATCTCACACTGTTATTACAGCAGAGTGGCATACAAACTTTGGTGGCATTCTTTTTGTGGCTTTTTGGATGTAGTGAGGTGCTGAATGGTGGGCATATCTTATAATCTGGATAAAACTCCTCACTTTACTCTCTCTGAGAGGAATCTAATCAAGTCTTTGGGCTGATTTCATTGATCTTCGCCTGGCACTTGTGGGGGTTCATCCTAGAGAGAGAAGACATGTTTGCGAATACAAAGTCGTTAGGTCTTTCTGTT
Source organism: Psittacus erithacus (assembly GCA_009867235.2). Classification (NCBI taxonomy): domain Eukaryota; kingdom Metazoa; phylum Chordata; class Aves; order Psittaciformes; family Psittacidae; genus Psittacus; species Psittacus erithacus. The sequence continues at coordinate 26,150 of WYDI02020031.1, read as the reverse complement.
ATGATGTGCTGTGAAATCACTTGTAACTATTCACACTTGGTTTGAACAGGATGGGAGTCCTGGCTGAAATGCTGGAGGGATTTAGGAAGGAAGACAGCTTGCAGAGAAGAGTCGCACAATGTGAGGCAGCTGTCTGTAGCTGCGGCTTCCCTGGAGACCCACCTGTTTTCCACTGGTGCCACTAACAAGCAAGAGGCCTTGCACCACTCTTGTGGTCGATCTGTCCATCAGCAGCAGTGGCGTGTGCATAAGGGGGAGAATATGGGAAAGACAGGAGAGTAGTCATTTTTTTTTACCCTAAGAAGACAAATTGGGATGTTGGAAATGCAAAAAGTATTGGTCACCTGTTAAGGCAGTGTCAGTGGAGCTTGCATGAGGGTGGTGGCAGGAGTGGATTATTTGGGAAAAAATCAAACTTGCCTGAGTCTTTCAGTTGTGCATAGTTCCGTGTTCACCCTGGTCAAAACAGCTCATCCTGAACCCTCACAAGCGCAGCATCAGTGCAGTTTTGTAAATGCTTTCAAGATAACACCAATTTCTACCATTACTTTTGACTAAAGTAATTGAGTAGTGATTACACTTTGGTAGGTAAGGAACTATGAACAGTGTTGGTGCCTGTCATTGCTCTTCAAAAGTTGCATCTTCTTTGGAGGAGGGGAGTGGGAAAGGGAGGAGACTTTATGTAACTGGAGTATCCATCTGGTGCATTTTGGTGATGCGACATGTTAGTAAGTTATGTTATACCTGCTGTAACCAAGCCAATGCCAAATACATAACAAGGGTTAGCGTACAGTACTAAAAGGACCTGCTGTTTTATCTGAATATCTCATATTCAGACTGTTATTTCTCAAGTCTTTTTATTATTGTACATTTGCTTGATAACTGAATCTTTTGAAGACACCTTAAGATCTCATGACCATAGCTGTTTAAGAACAATGTTCATGAAATACAAACATTTTCTACCAAGAGGAAGATCTCCACCATGCCTTTCTAATCCAGAGAATAAATCTTCTGGCTGCAGTTCTGTCTAACGAGAAAATGTGTGGATCAATATGTTAAGCTTAAAAGGTGCAAATCCAGAAGCTGTTTGCTGCTGAGGAGAGACTAAAGCCTTACAAGTTTAGTCTTTTGTTCAGTTGCTCGTCAGCTGTGATATGCTTTCTGCACAGGCAGTGATTCCTGAATTCTCTTTTAGTGGCTCCCAGATCTGTTCTTTCTCATGTTTGTAGTTTACCCAGCACTGATGCAGGGAACTGATGAGTTTTTTGACACTCTCACTTGTGAAGAGGCATTTGGGTGTCAGAGGCAAACATGGACTGAAAATACACCAATTTCAGTTTGTGTTTTATGAGATGGCAGCAGTACTGTTGCAAGTTTTTGTCTGGGGACTCAGGATGGTAGCGGTGCTTTTATTTCTATTTCCAGGATTATTTTTATGACTGCAGTTCTTCAGTCTCAGCCCCAGGTACCTCAGAGGAAACCTTCCTGTGTGCGAGTTGTAATTTTATCTTTCCTGTCCCAAATGTAGCGTGTGAAAATTGGATTCCTTCTTATAGGCATAGCATTTTCACCCTTCAGCTCTGAGTGTGCACCACACTTGCGACAAGGTTTGTACAGTAATCTCATTTACATATTTATTTTGCATCTGGTGTGTATCTGTCCTAGTTTTGCTGAGAGTACTTTGTATTTTAAATGCCTTTGAACTGTATGTGGTAAGGATTTAATCCTCTTTCTTTTTCTTTTCCCTTCCATCTAGATCTGGTTTGTAGGTTATGTCATCATGTTTTTCCACTTGTTCTTCTTTGTCCTGAGGAGGCTAATGCTTCTGCTTCTAAATGTAGCCGCATTCATGAGTTCCCAGTATGTGTAACATATTCCCCAAGAAAAAACAATGGTGTAACAGTGGATTTTTATCTGTGAGAGACCGAGATTAGAAAAACGCCTTTGAACATGTGAAAAACACATGGGGAGAGAGTTAAGTAGTTTGAGTCTGAGTGTGCATTTAATCTAGAAACACATATATGTTTCAGGAAAAAAAAGATCCAACTTTATCTCTTGGAAGTTATAGCAGAACCATGGACTGGGTTAATGGGAAAACCTTAGAGCTTAGAAATTGGCAGATGCTTCACCATTGTGATAGTTTTGAGCCAGTGACAAACACTGTCTAAATAAATCTTTGTCTGTTCATGCTAAAGACTTGGCAGTGGAGAGTTACCATTCTGCATAGCTCTGGCACTTGGGGAAAGTCTTTTTTTTTGCTGTGGCTTAGTGAATATATGGTCAAAGAAATAAATTTTTCTCAATTTTACATTTTTTTATTAATGCTGAATATATTGTTGGGATATTATCTGTATGTACATAATAAATAAGATTACATCTGGTTTTCTTCTACCACACCAATAAAGTTGCCCAATGAGTTACAGAAGTAGAAGGCCTCCTTGTAACAGTTTTCTCTTGTTATCATCTGCATGTCAAGTACATGGCATTTCTGTAGTGTTTGATTACCTGTTGTTGCTGCTGTGATTGTACACTGCTTTATATGAGGGTTTGTGTGGGGTTTTTTTATTGATTCAGTAAGGACAAATGCATTCCTGGGTTTCAGAAGAAAACTTTCTCCATTTTATTTGGTAAACCTTGTGCTGTCAAGAAAAGAATTACAGTAATTTTGAGTTGAAATTGGGTTATTAGTCAACACTGTGAAGATTCCATTTTGCTTCTATACCAGTAAAGGCCTTTTTTTTTTTTTTCCCCCCAACTCCTTGAACTGAGGCCAATTCAAGAATTCCAGTGTTAGTGTTTTTTAATGTCTGTTGTGAGAGAAAGATTTCACTCTGCCAATTTTTGACCAGTTGATGAGAAACAGCAAGGAGTTACAGGGACTTGGTTAAGGGTAGTGTTGAATCTAATTGGAGGTTTCTAGTATTGGAGCTTAATTTGCCATTAAAGTTCTTTGCTTCAAGAGAACATGTAAACTTTTAATCTCTGCCTTAGTTGTGTGTCTCTTACAGTGTGGGTTTTTTGTCTTGAAATAAATAACACAAGGATATTCAAAGGTTAGGAATGTTTCTTAATAGTTGGAGAGGACTGAAATGTTATCTTCCTTTTGTTAATAAGGGATAATAGTCTTACCTCCTAACACAGCAGAAGCAGCAGGGAAAAAAGCTATGTATGGTAAGGATGTAGTAAATTATTTTCAGTTTTGCCCTTGAAGCAGCATTTCGTGACTCCTTTAGTGGTCAACTGCTTTAGTAGTTTAGGATACATAAAGGTTGAGAGAAGTGTAGTAAGGGCTAGGAATGAACATTACTGTGCTTGATCCCTGCAAAAAAATGATCAGATATTATTGGTAAGTCAGTATCACTTGTCTCGCAGGTGAGATTGTAGTACAATCGCATATGGTCATGCTTTGTAGTCAGTGTTTTATTCCTTTGCGATTGAGTGGAATGCTGCTAAGAAGTGTGCCCTGTACCAGTGGGTCTATCTTTGAAGTAATTCTAGACATTACCGCAATGTATGCTACTTGCCTTTCTTCCTTAAAAAATACAGGAAAAGTAAAATCTATAGAAGAAACAACTTAAACTGTGAGGATCAGATAGAAGCGCAGTGAGTGGCGGAAAGAGTGCAGTACAGATGCTTGGCAAAAGGAGATTAAGAGAAAAATGGTAACACTGTACAAGTACCCTTAATGAAATAATGCCCAGAGTGTTAGTTTTTTTTTTTTTTTTTGAAGTGGTAAAACAAAGAAGGATGTTTGGGAGTTAAAGGTGTTGAGAAAAAATGATTCTAAAAGTTAGGAAAAATTGTGATGGTAATGCTGGATTGACTGAGACACAGTTAAGGAATATCTTTGGAAATTAGTGATAGCAATCTGGGAGTTAATATAGATCGACAAAAAGGTCTTTAGGTCCTCTGTGTTAGATTTTCCTTCCAGGGAGAGTATAATCTCCAGCTGAAGTGTCTTTGGCTGCCACAGCTGGCTATCAAAAGAAAGTGCTGTGTGTTTGTACACGAACTTTTTTTCCTGGAAAGATGAAGTGGATACTATGATTGCAAGATGCCTTGAGCTATTTGAGGACATCTCTCCTTGCTTCCCACAGGCAGTTCAAGCAGTGCCACTGTAGCCCAGAGGATTCTGGTTGTTGCTTCTCTGCAAATCTTGTTTACCATGCTCTTAAAATCTGGCATTGTGGCAAGTGCTTATTAGTAATTGAAGACTGATTAAAGTTACTTCTGTAGACCATTGCTGTCTCTGTAATCATCCTGAATTTCATGATGTTCTTTATCTTATACCCACATTTTCACCCATCACTGTAATACCTTAAGCATGCAAATTAGGCAGTGCTGCCTGCTGGGCAATCACAACCCCATCCTTACACAGGACCAAAGGACTATAATTGTGCATCAAGCCTGACTCCATTGGGTGGTGAAGTTTTGATTGTAAATCATTTGATTGCAATTGTGTTGAACTAGTGTTGTGGCTTCAGTGCGACTCAGAATTGAGAAAATTATTTTACAGTATCTCACTGAATCAGTTGATTCCTGGGATGTATATTGCTTGCAAGTGTTTAATGGTCTAATTATTGTACATACTGCTTCTACTTTCCTTCCTCCCTCAACTCTTTTGCCAAAGAAGAGGCTACGTTTTGAGTCTGAGCTGAAAAACTGTACAGTCTCCAAAAATGTAGCTTCTATAACAGGTGTAGAGCAGATACTGGTGTATTTTATCTCTTCAAGATCTTTTTCTTGCTCTTGAAAGATGTGTGAAATCCATTAACTTGCCAGACTTTTCCAGATCTTTAGAACTGGAGCAACACTGAAGTGGGGTGGAGAAGGTGGTGTAGTCCCCATAGCCATGTGCTGCATGTGAGTTGCTGTACTGGTGGCCTGCCTGTCAGTTGTACTTCATGACTGCTGTGTTTTTCTTGTGTTAGTAGTTTGGGGAGTTTGAAGGCACACCAGAAAATCTACCAGGGAGCTATCAACATTTATTTTTGGTTTTTACTTCTAAGTTTGATAATAAATTGCTGATATTTTTGTTGTTGCTTCATATGTAAGTTGGATCAGAAGTCATTGAGGGAATGGTGGAATGGTAGGGCAGCTCAGGTGCAGAGTCTGTGACTTCCAGGAACTTTCTAAGGTTTAGAATAACATTATCTTTTTCATAAATACAAAACATGTAATTAAACACTACTATGTGATGCTTGGGGCTTGTTATGAAGGCACTTCACAGTCTTCCATGACTTTTGGTTAAATTCACTGAAGCTTATGCAAAGGTTTAACTTGTATGTATATTTTGTGAAAAGTGCTACAAATACCTGGAAATTAAAAATATTTCCAAATGCCCTTCTATTTGTTTCTTTCTATGTAAAGCAACCAGAAATACTGAGGTGACATTGCTGCTTCAGTGTTAGGGGAGTAGGTGCAGAAGTAATGAATTGATAATCCTTTCTACATGTGGGAGATGATCTTTTATGTTTTAAGTAGCACATAGTTTATAGCATTACTACATTGCATAATTCTGTTTGCATTTTCACTAACTGCTTGCTCTAGAGTAACTCCTAGAGATGCCCCATAGAGACAAACATGCTGGTGTTTTCTGAGCAATGAGCAGGTTAGCAGAGCATGGCATTGTGGAAGCCCTGGAGAGCTGCTGAGGCTATGCTTTTGGGCTATCCAAAATCCCTGAGGTAGAAACTAGTGAATGTGAAGGGTATTATCAACAGTGTTATTTCTGAGTTTAGGTATATTTTCCTTAAGTGGGATTTTCTTCCTGGGGATCCCAAGGTTGCACATCCTTGGGAATTCGAAAAAGTACATGGATAGGAAATAAAAACTATCTGAGAATCTCAAAGATCCTTTGACTCTGCAGGTCTCACTGATTTGCTTCTGGCATAACAAGTGAAGCCCCAAACAATGATTTTCAATCACTCTAGGAATGTAGAAGAAACAATATTTTTAATGAGGGGAAAAGAGTCTAGAGGCATCTGATTTAAATCTCTTTTGCTCTGCTATAATCTTATCAGTGGCACCGAGCTGTATTCATTTTTGTGGAGTTACATTTATTTAGAATAAATTGGAGGTCTATGCTTAGTATTTAATCCATGTATTTGTTACTATCAAAGGCTAACTTGGGAACTGAGCTGTGGAAGCCCTGGGGCATTGTGGCAATCTCTGGGAGAATATGCCCATATTCTATTTGGAAGCAATTTTGCTAGTTAAGTTTTCACTTTTCCCTCTACTCCTACTTTTTTTTTTTTGGTACAGTTCTCAACCAAAATCTATTTAAGTAACTCTTATACTGTCATTGTAAGCTGTATACCATAACTCTTGTCACACTTGCAGTCTTAGATTCAGAATGGCTCAGTTGATGAATGGCTTTTTTAACTTTTCAATGATCTTAAAAGTAAAGTACAAAATTTTTAAAAATTCTGTACACTTGCTTGTAGCTGGGGGGAGAAAAAAAGTGTTTCTATATAACAGCGCTCTTACCCAAACCTTTCTTCAGGAAAAATGGCCTGTTACTTTTCCGCTTCTTTTCATTGTGTTGGTAGGTTTTATTCTGTTCTTGCTGGAAGAATTTGCTGCTTTGGTTTTGTTTGTTTGTTTGGGTTTTGTTTGTGTTTTGTTGTTGGTCGGCATTTTTTTAGGAAATCTTTTGGGCAATATAGTGAAAGCAGACAAACAAAATGCACCACCAACAGAAAACTCATACCCCAGACCCAGAAACTAGTCAATTTGGATTCTGGGCAGCTGTTTTAAGACAATTTTGGTGTCAAAGAGGTATTTCTTATTATGGTCAATAAAAAATTCTTCTCCTCTGATGTACAGGTTTATGAAGCTTGAGGAAATTAAAAAGAAATAAAATAAATTTCTCATTGGAACTATTAGGTGTATGGCAAAATGCCCTTTCAAGGAATTGGCACTACTAGATCTGCATTTCTGTATTTGAAAAGTGCTCTTGTGCAGTTACCTTTATGCTTTATCTTTTACTTTCTTCACAGTTCGATCGTACTTGATGATCCTATCAGAACCCAGGCAGGTTGCAAAATTTAGAATAAATCAGTCCTGGAGTAAAATCAGACTAGTATTATTTATCAAAGAAATGATTGCTAAGTAGGTGGATTATGTGCACTTTAAAAGAACCAAACTTTGGGGTAGTATGATGCTTAGACATTTTTGTAGAGTCTCTTATATTAAACCTGCAGTTGGTAAGGTTGCAACACGCAAATGGAATAGCTTCCGTTGTATGACTTGTAACTGCATTGCATGCCTCCTGCACTGCCCTGGCATCAGCACCTGGCAGGCAAAGGTGGGATGCTTTCGGATCCCTGTTACACTGGTATAAAACTGCGTCAGCTCCAGGTGTTTTGAAATATAAAGCCTTTTCAGTTTCTTGTTTAATTCAAAGCAGCAGGCTGTCTGGACTGCTCACTTTCGCAGTATGTTGTTAGTTTGTGCTTGGAGGTCATTGACAGTAAATTTAGGAAACCTGGCACAAGAGTAGCTAGCTAGCACAGCTTTTCTTAGGGAATGGCCACAATCCTTTCCCCCTTGCCCCATCAGAGGCCAGATGACATTTGTTTGTCCTGTGCAGAGCTGGTAAAGGGATAGGCAGGTCATCTAGCTGACATCAGGGCCACCCTGTAAGTGACAAGTCAGTGCGAGGTTTTAATCATGGGTGTGAAAGTTCTGCTATGGAAGCTGGGTCTGGTCTGAAACCAGGACCAAAAAAATTAAGTGTCTGGCATTGGGGATCTGTGTGATGCAGTAAAAACAGTTGCAGGACTGTGATTCCCCCAGTGCTTTGGAGAAGAAACACAAGCACATGGAACCTGATTTTCTTAAGATTCATAAGGATTTCATAAGTCTGCCTTACTTTTACTGCTCTGTTGCCTTCTTGTCCCACTCACAATATCCTTCCTACACATCTGCCAATAAAGTCTGGAAACTGGTCAAGAAGCAGAAGCATGTGAGGATGTCAGACTAAAGACCTGGACTGCTGGTTTGGTCTTGCCCATGGGTTTGTCTGCCAGCCACTGACAGACTTCTGCTCATACTTCCCCTACTGGGAGGGTGAACTGGGGTTGCCCGTGAGGTTTAAAGAATGTCCGTTATCTTTGAGACTCATAAAATTAATTTAAAATTGGCCAGTGGTTAAAAAGTTAAGGTTGAGAATTACAGAAATGTTTAATCATCTCAAAGTATTGTTTGTGGATTATCAACCTAATAAAAGAGCCTGCCTTCCAGACTGCTTAATCATAGCGAGGTTTTTTTTTCTAGCTAGTATTATGCATAGGTTGTAAATCTTATAAGCTTGTGTGATTCTTTGTTTTCTTTTTGGCAAATGGTAATTGAAAATCAGCAACATGATATATTAAATCTTTAATGAAGCTTTAATGAGTCTGCGTTTTTGTTTGAGTAGTATCAACTTGCATAAAAACCTCATGTATACTTTGCGTGTGTGATATCCTTTCCACAAACTGATTATGTATTGATAAAATGGCATTAATCTGGTTTTTATTTTACAGAAACTTCTGTATGAGTCTAAAAAAACATTAATGCTATATAAGTATAGAATTTGGATTAATGTATTTAAAATTACATCTGTTTTGCTTTCAAAAAATAAAATTTCTTTTGTAATTCTGAATACACTATATATCAGACCATGACCCCTTTTTTTACTTCCCTTTTTCTTTCTCACAGACACTTGAGTTATGGCTAATTGAACAAACAATTAGTGAAGGAGGTTATTAGAAACCTTATCTAGTTTATCTTAGTTTATCACTTTTCATTTTTCCATTTCAGTGATCTTTTATAAAAGATCATGCAGTTAATAGTAATATTTTTATTTGCACAGACATTTTTTTACAAGTGAATGACCTCTTCAGGAGAATATTTTCTGTTACTTTAGAAGAAATGTAGAACTTCGTGATAATCAGACTTTTGCCTTTTTGAGGAATTTTCTTTTTGCGGTTTTCAACATTTCAAATAATTTTGAATCCCTGCCATCAGGAGTGGTTGTGCCACTTGTGCTGTACCATGAAAAACTGTGAGTTATGGAGAGGAAAACTCATCAGCTAGAAATAGGGTTGGTAGCGAGTAGGCTGATTTCTTGTATAATCTTTCACTGCCATGAAACAGAATTTAAGCCATCAAAATTAATGTATTAGCAAACCTTCGTGAAACGGGATAGCATTTAGATGTCCTTTTTGTATTTTCCTTTTTTCTAATCTTGGATGATATTATCTGAATTGACAGATGAAAATACGGTGGACATTGTCTTTCTCAGTAATGTGATGATAACTGGGTGTGTCTCTTGTCAGCATTTTTATTTGCCTTACAACAAATAGCCAGCACAATTTCCCGTAGTTTTCCTTTTCCTACCATACTATGGTGTTTTCACTCTGTGTGTCTGATTACTTATGTAGACTTAAAAATAACTCTGCCATATTGGAAAGTATGCAGTTGCTATGGAGGCTATTTATTTATTTTTTGTCAGGAGTTCAATGCTGAACTTCCAATAGAGTACTGTTTTTGTTTGAATCTCAGAGGATTTAAATTTCTTTAATTCCCTAGCTTGTGCTTTGACATTCTACTTAATTCCCATTTTTCTTTCCAAGATTATAAATTGTCATTCAGAAGTTAATTGCTATTTATGTCTCCTGCTTCAGTGGAATTAGAGTACCAAGCAGTAGTTCCACTCCGTCTTTGTAGGACAGATAATGATCTGCCTTCAAAAGTATACCGCCAGTGTTAGTGTTGCAGTTTCTGTTTGATTGAGGAATTACTTGCTGGTTTCTTCGATGTCTCTGTTAGAAGATGCTCTTCAGTATTTTTCATGAGGGAGGTGGTATGTCATTATATCTCAGAAGTCTGGAATGCCCTTTGGTAGTATCACACACTAAGGCTAAATACCAGGGTTTTTACTGCTGGATTGCAGAACTAGGTGTGTATGCTATTGGCAGGGATTACTGGCTAAATCTGAGCTGAGGCATATAGTCCCCTGTTTGTTTTTTTTTCACATCCTTCATGGGTGAAAAGTTGTTGGGTGGTGGCAGAAGAAGGGATTTTTAGCTCACTGCTGGTTGTTATAAATTTGTGTTTGTGAAGTGCCTGTGTACTAAAGGAATGGGAGCTCTGTGTTTTTACCAGTGAAAGAGCAATTCAGTCTGAAGGAGTTTTAAAACAAGATGCATCACATTCTGTCACTTTTAGTGACACTGCAAAAGTACATGGGCTTTCCATTGGTACAACAGTGATTTCGCAGGTTGTGAACTGTGGAATAAGGTTAAGTAGCTTAACGAGGTGTATGTGTTCTTCGTCAACACTGGATCAGGAGATTTACTTTGAAAACCAGGTTAAAGATGTAAGAAAAAAACTAGTCATAGTAAGTTACTATTTTTTTTCTTAAGAATTGTAAAGATACTTACTCTGTTAGTATATGATTCTTTAATCAGTTGGCTGCTACATCTTTAATTCTGTTTTGTAAGAGACAGTTATTCAGAGACTATGACTGTTTTGATGATCAATTATTTTGGAAATTTTTTTTCTTACCACAGAGAAGAATCCAGTAACGTACTGTTGGAATGGAAACCTGCATCGAGGTGGATTTTGCAGGATTTTGGCAGTAGTACTTGCCATTTTCATTAGAGGAGCAAAAACTGGGGGAGGTGGCAATCTGGGGGGACCCACCAGGGTGTTAGAGAACAGAAAACCAACCGTGATGAACCTTCAGAGAGGGAAGGGAGATGGAGGTGCTCTTCAGCAGTAACCAGAGCAAGGTGCGTGGTACTGTAGTGAGGGAGCAGCTGGCCAAGTAGCAGGTCTGCAGAAACCTCTGTGGGGGTTGCAGCTAATGTCAGTGTAAGGTGGGTTGTCAGAGACATATTGTTACTGAAAGGCAGCTGCTGTACTGAGAGAACAAGTATATAGCCTTAGGAAAGGCACAAAGGATGCTCAGTGGGGGCTCAGATGGTGTATCTTTTTTGGCCTGTGTTAGAGCTGGAGGGAGTTTAAGGAGGGCATTGGAAGTCAATACACGGACAGGCAAGACCATGAAGAGTGAACCGGTACTCTCTAGTAGGGATTGGTCAGGCCAAAGAAGAGACGGTCTGTACAGGACGCTGAAAATAGATGCAGTGAGCAATCTGTGCTTGGTTTGGCAGGACTGGGTATAGCTAACCAGTTTCCACCCGAACACTGAAGAAACAGATGAGAAAACTAAACCAACAGCAAGAATATTGAAACATTCGAATCTAACAAAGTAACCACAGATGCTTGGAGTCTTTTGGGAATGGGTAAAAATAAAAATCAGAAATGTAATCAGTGTTGCTGGTGTTGACTTCAGGGACACGACATCGATATGATTGTGTCAGATGGCATCTCAAGATATGACTCTGCAGATATTTTGGTATGCTGTCTCATAGATGTGCAGTTTGATTGTTTTTTGTAGATACATGTGAAATCAGTCCACTGGAGGGGGTTTAAACATGCCCTCTCCTCAGTGGGTTTTTTTTTTTCCTTTGTTTGGTTGGGTTTTTTTATTTTATTTTTTTATCCCTTCCCCTCCGTTCATTTCTAATGAAACTTATGAACAGATAATGGGAAAATGCATTGACTTTCTCCTCTGAGAAGAAGACAAACTGAACTTATTTATATATAAATTTGGCAGTTGTCAGTTGGCTAGGCAGTGGTGTGTATTTGAGGACCATTGCTGTGTGGCTCTGTACTCACTGTAGATTGTTTCTTGTCTGAAACAGGATTTCTTCAGGTGTTAAACTTAACTTTGTTGTAGTAGTAACAGAAGGTGGTTTAGAAAACAAAATATAGAAAGCGGTAGAGATTTGAGCTTATTTTGTGTTGTCTGAGCAACTGAATTGTTTTAATTTATGACGCAGTAATCCCAAGTGTTTACAGAAAAAGTACATCCATCATAGTATTCATATGTATTCTTTTATAACTACCTTTATAGCTCTTGTCTCCATCCATTATTTTTCCCTTTGTACTGATTAGATTTCATACGTAATCTGTATCGGGCATGATAAGAACCATGTGTGTGTCTGAGAGAATACCAGTGGCTTTGTCAAAATTGTAACTAGTGATTTGCAGTATATAATTTATATGCTGAGCTGAAATCTCACAGCAAATACCCAGGAGGCATCTGAAAAATGTGTCTGTTTACAGTTCTTGATTTTAAGTGAGGGCTGTAAACACAATGTAATGTCTGCTTGTTTACTGGTGTTTGAAACCCGTTAACTTGCATTCTATATTGAATGCCAGCTGCCTCCCATGTTGGTTAGAAATTATAACACATCTGAGCATCCTCTCTACATGGGTAACCTGTACATGGAGTAGAAGTAGTCTGGTTTTCTTGCTTTTCAAGTAGATGTGAAATCCTAGAAAGGTCAGATCAGCTGCACCTCTTTCAGAATCTGAAGCTTCTACACTTGTCTATCCATGTGAAGTATTTTCACCTGGCACAGATCCTCTGTGGTTGGTTGGCTGATTTATGGTAACCATGGATTGGATTAGGACACATTTATTCTGTGAGCTGTGATGACGATTTGTTCTGCCGGTTTCCTTCTTTCCTTTGAATGCAAGTTCTGTGATGCAATTTAAAAGGAGAATAGATGTTTGCAAATTAGTAATGTCAAAGCCACAACTGGAGTAATCAGTTCTGCAGGCTGCTGCTGTTCAGTTTTCCTGGACATTGTCTCTGAAATCATCTTTGCTGTCTCTTTTTGCTTATTGAGAGATGCTACATTAGGGAAAATGTCCAACATAATTCCCACGGGAAATGAAGAAATTTGAAGGAGATTGGTCTGGTGCAAAATACTGTCATCTGTTAGTAATTGAAAATAACAATATAATTTGGTTCATGTCACAGACAGAATGGTATGCCTGAGAGAACAGAAATGGAAATTGCTTATGCAGGAAAAGAGTGAACTGCGCTGTGTTTGGTACTATTTTGAAAACATAATCCACATTGTGCTAAGATTCTTATGCCTCTCTCTGTAGAATTACTTAGGGCCACAGTATAAATGAATGGGTAAGGTAATTAGTTTATCTCAGCATTCCTGTATGTTGAATTTCCATCCAAACTGTACCTTGGCATGTCTTACTCTCTGATGTAGTATAGTTTCTAAAGCTTTCAGAGGGAATGGTATAGTTAAACTTATGAAAGTGTTTCAAATTTGAATTAAGTTAACTTTACAGGACAAAAGGAAAATTATGACAAATAAAAAAGAGTAAATGAGTGCTAAAAATGAGCAATCAGGAATTATGCTGGTTCAAGTACAGCTGTTTTCCATCTTTTTTTTTTAGTTTTGGATGGTTAGTGAATACACAGAGGTAATTTATACTGTCTGTGTACCACAAATAAAGTTTTAATCCAGGATTTGCATGACTGTTCTGCAGTTTTTGAAGGTCAGGTGGGTTGGGAAAGGTATGCCTCAGCCTGAAAAAGGCAAACACTGCAGCCCTCTTCAAAATGTCAGTCATGGAAACTATAGTCTGATTAGCTTCACTTCTGTCTCTGGAAGAATGCTGGAGTGAGCCCTGTTGGAACACATTTCTGGGCAAGTTAAGGTGGAGGCAGTCATTAGGAGTTAGCATGGATTTACCAAGGGTAGATTGTGCCTGACCGACCTGATTATTTTGTGGGTTTGCAGGCAGTGGGAGAGCAGTGGAAGTTACTTGTCTTGACTCTAGCAAAGTTTTGACCCTATCTCCTACAGTATTCTTGGATCCAACTGCGACATTACAGTCTGGGATGAAGTACAAACAGATGCGTGAAAAACCTGTTTGGATAGTTGGGCTCAGGAGTCGTGGTTATGGAGTCATGTGTGGAGGCCAGTATCAAGAGGGGTATCAGAGAGGTGTGTTCTGGTACGTGTTGTGTTCAACATCTCTCTCAGGAGTGCAGAGGAGAGGACAAAGTACACTCTCCTAAATTTCAGCAAATGACAGCATACTGGGGAGACCAGTTGATATGTTGGAGGGCACGGCTGCTGTTCAGAACTGAGTAACAGGGACCTGATGAAAATTTAAAAGGACAAAGGTTGAGCCCTATTCCAGGGGTGGCAGATCTCCTGCCCCTTGGACGTAAGGAGGCAGAGAGCAGCTCTGGAGGAACCATAACTATGCTGTACCAGTGTGGTGGTTTTGACCTCGTCCAGCAGCCAGCTGCCCAGCCAGCTGCTCTTGCATTCCCCCTTGTCAACAGGACAGGGGAGAGAATAAGATTAAAAGCTCATAGGTTGAAATAAAGACTAGGAAAATCACTTACAAATACCATCATGGGCAAAACAGATCTGACTTGAGAAAATTTCTTGAATTTATTGCCAATTCAAAATAGAGTAGGATGGTGACAAAGACAAAATTAACCCATTTTTCTCCTACCCCCTCTTAGGCTCAATTTCACTCCTTCATTCATGACTTATTTTGAAAAAAATCTAACAACACTATACTGACTTAAGTCCACTTTAATAGTTCTGCAGTGTTAGTAAAGTCCATTATTCAAGTGTCTTGTTTCTAGCTGTGCATGCTTAGAGAAAAATACAAAACTAAAGAGTGTGTTGTGATGTTTTCTCAGCCTCACAGCTTTTCAAGAGCTTCCTCATTCAGAAGTACAGAGTTACCCTTTCAAAACAAGAGAACAGGGAAGCTTATATATAAATACTGTGCTAGAACAATTTTGTGTGTTTTCACCAGTTTCTGACGTCTCATATAATCTCTTACATAAAATTTTAGTGTTTTAAAGAACAGGTAGGATTGAAGGTTTTTTGTTGCTTCTATTACAACTCCCATTTAAAAGCTACTGCAGAACCAACTTGTTATTTCCTGTCTAGATTGTATTTATGCCTACTTGTCCTTTTGCCAACTTCATCCTTCAGTTTAAAAAGGTTTTTTTGACTTCTATCTTCTCAGGTTTTTGTTAGTATCAGTTTGACTCTTCTAGACTCTTCTTGTAAGGAGCTAGAGAGCTTGTCCTAATTATATCCTTGTGCATTGCCTTTGTGCATGTTTCTTGTTTCCAACTGTGAGATGCCAGCTGAACGAGGTCTTGTGGTTTGGTTGTGAGTTTGTTTGGTTTGCTGCTTGAATTCTGATCTTAATTCCTGGGGACTCCAAACAAAAGCAGTGTTGGGCCACACAGATGGAGAGAGCACCCTGTATTGAATATATATAATTATTTCCCTTGGCTAATATGTGAGAGAGCGTATTTACTGCCCCCTTGGCACATGTGGTAGCATTTAAAACTTGGTGCCTGGTTCTCAAGCAGATTATCTTAAGATGCACTAGTCTAGGGGGTATTAGAAGTAAAATATGCAAAGAAACAAACAGTATGAATTATAGAACTCAATGCAATTAAATATTTCATTAATCTAAATTGTATTGTTACCTTCATTATTCTGGCTGTATAGATCTGTATATAGGTTTGTGCATTCATTTTTTTTTGGTGGGGGTTTTGTTTGAATTTTTTTTTTTGTTGTCATTGTTGGGGTGGTGTTTTGTTTCTTTTCTTTAATTTTGGTTTGTTTTTTTTTTTTTCCCCCCCAGATTCTGTACTCCTCTCTGTTCCTAGTAACCTTTATCTGAAATTTAAACTTTGATCCTTTGGGGGTTTTTGTTCATTGCTGAGCTTGCACAGAAAATATTGAACAAAATGGCAAAACAGCACTTGGGTTTAGAAAAAAGAGTCCTCTGTATTTCTGAAGTTAGAGCCAAGGAGGAGAAAGCAAAAAACTTTGACAGCATTTTTCTTGATACTGTATTTAAACTGCTTCACGTTAAAAGTGTTTCAGCCTAAGCCTCTCATGTTAAAGTACCATTTCAGTCTTCTGAGGGCATGTCTGAAAAATATGTTATGGAGGCATACTTAAAATTTTTGGAAAAATTTAGATTTTTTTTTTTTTTTTTTTCAATTTGTATTTACCTATGTGGAGCTAGATGCTGTGCAGTGTGAGGTTCATATCTTGTTAGACTCTTGAATCAAAGGGAGGACTGCAGGAACAGATCCTTTCATATATGGAGATTTGCTTATTTGTAGTGTGGCCTGCAGGGTCCGCTTGCTTGACTTCAGTCATTGGGGCTGGAGTTTGCAGATCAAGGTTATTTTGTCACTCAGCAGCCTTTGAGAAAAGTCAGATGGATACACTTGACATTATAAGTTTTCCATATAGCATAGTTGTCTATACACTGCAGTCATTCAGAGTTTTATTATACCTGCAGCTTTTGACCCTAAATAGTTAAAATGCAAGTTGTTTTCCATGTGCATTCAGCTCTTGGGCTGTTGGCTGAGAAAGCAAATGTGTGGATGACATCCTGTTGTTTGTACCTTGAATAGCTATATGCTATCACTGTGGATAGTGCACAGATTTGCCTCATGAAATAGAAGTCTGGTTTCGGGAAGCTAACTGGTATGCTGCCCATAATGATTCCACCGAAATCTAATCCCTTGGAATTATATAGCTGAGAAACTGGGACTAATAGCTGTAACTAGTGTTTGAGAGGAAGACTCTGATCCTTTTTCCCAGGAAAAACTCATTTACGCTTGCTTCACCTGCTGTTCACAAAATTAGAAAATAAATTGCTTGAAGCAGGTGACACTAATCCCTGATAAAGTTCAACAAGCTTGAATTGGGCCATTATTTTGAGGCCACTGTCTGTGAGATTATGTTTTTAAATCCTAGGTCTTGAAAACTATGTAGTCTATTTTAATGGGTTGTAAGGTGGCATTGTTAATGGAAACATGTTTGGAAGGTTTTCACCTCACTTTGTTGAGGTGAATGGGCTTAAAAATGTCAATATTTAATTCTATCAGAAGAAGGATTTGACAATTTCATGTCATTCTTTGGTTTTGGGTTTTTTGGCGGTGGTGGGTTTTTTTGTTTGTTTGGGGGGGTTTGGTGTTTTTAGTTGGTTGGGTTTTGTTTGGGTTTTTTTTTTGTTTGTTTTGTTATGATTTTGTTTGGGGTTTTGGTTTTTGTTGGTTTTTTTTTTTTTTTGTTTGGTGTGGGTTTTTTTTTTTTTTGGGGGGGGGGGGGTTTTGTTTGTGGTTTTTTTTTTTTTGTTTTTTTTTGGGTTTTTGGT
Source organism: Psittacus erithacus (assembly GCA_009867235.2). Classification (NCBI taxonomy): domain Eukaryota; kingdom Metazoa; phylum Chordata; class Aves; order Psittaciformes; family Psittacidae; genus Psittacus; species Psittacus erithacus. The sequence continues at coordinate 9,056 of WYDI02020031.1, read as the reverse complement.
TTTTTTTGGTTTTTTTTTTTTTTGGTTTGTGGTGGTTTTTTTTTTTTGGGGGGGGGGGGTGGTTTTTTGTTGTGGTTTTTTTTGTTTTTTGTTTTTTTTTCCCCAAGCAGTTTTGTGAAGGAAAAAGAGCTGGGATTTGAAATACTTTGTAGCAGACATCAAACACTGCGGCCCCTCCTAAAGCTCTTGTTGAAACCATTGGCAGTTTTTGTTGCAAAGTAGTTTCAAGATTAGATAGGCAGCATACATGGATTAAGAGGATCACTCTGTGTTTTGGCCTGTGAACCTTCTGAAAAGAATCTGTGTGCCCTGTGGTGGGAGCACAAGTCCTGTGCTGTGAAACTGCTGAAATATTCTCTGCCGTTAGAAGGACTTCCTGTGGTAGGGAGAGACCTGAACAAAGAATCTGATCTCCTCCTGATGGCCGTTTGCTTCAGTGAGCTAACAGCAAGTAGAACTGCACAAGCAGGCCTAAACTATAAAAAAAAATCTGTACTTTTGCTGAAAAATGTAGCATCAGTTTTAAACTCTTGAAGGGCCTTATGATCTCGCATTGTGAAGAATAACTCAGCTCACTCCATTTGTGACACTTCTTCACTTTTTTATAAGCATACCTCATTGGAAGTACTGTCAGTTTGATTTAAAGGAAATAAAATAATCCTATTCTTAACCTCCTGCATTTCTGTCAGGGTGTGCAGAGAATTTGCACAGTGAATTTTACAGTTGAATTCACAGTCCCTGTTTATAGACACTTAAATCTCAGTCAGCTGCAGTACTTCTGATTTAACTTGCAGTGAAAAATTCACATCACGTATAATTAATGTGTTTGCGATGTTTAATTACTGCTGTTGCATGCGCTCATGTACCAAGTACACATTTCTCATAAATTCTCCCAGATGATTATCTTCAGGAGATTTGTTTTAGGATGACATAGTTTCTGTTTTCATAAACTGAGTGTGTAAGTAGACTGGCCTTGTTTTAAGCTTTATTTTTGTACCAGCTGCAAAAATAAAATAGATGAAGGAAATAGGTGGAATTGTTCCCTACACTTACAGAAATGGTGTGTCAAAAAAACCTGCTCTTCCTCTTCCTGACTATTTTATGTTGCGAGTACTGTGTCATTTTAGGACTCTATGCTGATGCAAGCTGCCTGAATTTTTGCTTTCAGAATTCACTACAAATAAGCACTGATTAATTTTCCCTGCAGTCTAGTAGCCTGATACATTTTTGCATCATGCCTTTTGCTTGTCATAGTTAGGGAAACTAAAGCAGAGATTTTATGTGAGTTGCCCACTGTTATGGAGGGATTAGATAGAAATCAGAAAATTCTGGCTGCTAGCTATGTTCTTGGAGCATCTCTTTCTTTCTCAGTAAAAAAATAATCAAAATACAAACTTGACACAGTGGCACAGGCTTATCATAGAAATTGCTTAATCATTTCAGTTGCCTATTTCTTTGTTAGTCTTAATGAATAAAATTTGTCTCGTAAAAAATGAACTTACTCCTCAAAGTGAGATAACAGGGTTTTATTGAGGGACAAAGTCAATAAAGCAAAAGCAACAGCGCTGGGCACATGACCGTAGCCAGAGGTGCACTGATTGTTGTTTGTTACAGGTTTATATACTTTTACTATTACATTAGTCATATACGTATTCATAACTCCCGTGTATAGGCTGGGAATACTATAACCTGCTTCAGGAATTTATTATCATAAGTGTCCTCCTCTTGGTGTCTGTGCACTGCTCTCTGGTGATTGTGGGCCAGGGTCTTGAGGATGAAGTAAGCAGTCTTCCTCATGGTGCACTTTTTACCTTTGGCACAGTTGGATGCCCCAGCAATCACAAAATTGACTGAAACCAGCCGTATCTATAATTCTTTCAGATAGTTGACAAAGGCTTAGAGCAGTGTGACTTTCCTGCAAAATTTATTGCAGGATGGGCAGACAAGGAGTATCCAAAGCTGGCAGATGTTTGGGAGGCACTGTCTCCAAACCAACTGATAAGTAGAGGGATAGTGTGAAATAACTCATTCATGTTTAATGGGGGCACTAAATCCTGATATCTCACCACAGACTTAAAACAAATATTGTTCTTTATCTTCCATCTAAGTTAAGATAATTGGTACTTTAGAAGGATGGTGTGAAATTAGTGGGGCCACTAAATTCTACAGACTTACAACTCATACATTATTCTCTATCTTCAATCTGAGCTAACCTAAAAGTACGTTAACCCTATGTTTTCCAGGCACTAGCTTTTCTCATATCACACCCCCCCCCCAAGGTCTTTTGCGGTGTGACTGCTTTACTCCAGAGTTCCAATCATTTTCAACTTATTGTCTAATCTTGTATTTTTAATGAGCTTTGTTTCTGTTATTGCGAACTCATACAGTTATATCCACATAGCAACACTTATGATTTGCGAAAGCCAATACATTTATGTGTTTATCACAGGCTCTTGCAATATTTCTTCAAAAACGACTTTTCTAGTGGTGTAGAAATATTTCATATTCGTTAATATTTTTATTTCATAATTTTTTAACCCATAACAATATAACTCAAACTGATTTTGATTTATCTTGGTGGGAGTATAGTTCATTGCTTGTATGTCACGTTTACAGTGCAAGTGCAGTCTTGTCTGTATTTGGTTTAATACTACACTGTTAGAGGAAAACAGATCTCTCTGGATTGATACAGCATCTGAGGGAGATGAGTCTGCTGCTGCCCATGGCCCACATTTGTGCAGCAGCAAGGCTGAGCTTGCGTTCCCCGTGGATGCGTGCATGCAGCACACATTGACATATCCACACAGCCAGATCAGACGGACACACAGAGCACTCCCACAAACACAGACAGCACCAGGCTCATCCTGCTCTTCTCTCACTGGGAAGGACTAAGTCTCCTGGTGAGACCTTTATATGTACATATAAAAAATGTGGATCCCATCAGCAGCTGGGGTTACTCAGTCTGCCCTCTAGCTGCCTCTGAATCCCAGTTGCTGGAGTCAGGATGTATGAGCCCTTGAGGCCACAACCCTCCTCCATTTGCTAGTAGTGACTGTGTCACTTGTGCACAGACACACGCAAACACACATAGGGTTGATCAGGACTCCTCTGGTCCCATACCTTACCCTGCTATGCTCTCATTCTTGGACATGCACAGGATCTCTCCTGCCCAGGGCTGGCTTTTAGAGGCCCCTCTGCCCTTGATTCTGGTCAGCTAGTACAACTTCATCTTTGCTCGTGGTCTCACAGCCACTTTCACATGCTGCAGTGCTAGTGCCATGGGCACATGAGTCCCTCAGCTGGTGGTCTGGCCCCAGTTGTTGCACCCAGACTCCTATCAAGTAGACAGTCCCTCGAACAGGTATGAGTTAAAAAGGCATTTAACAAGAAAATATGAGGCTTGGGACTCAGCTGATATGAACCATTAAGGTGTTTATTGATTAGTGAATACTCTAAGAGGAAATAGAGCAACAAAATTGTGCAAAAATCTATACTCTGTGCAATCAAATATACCAACTTACAAGTTTATAATGATACAGAATGCAGATTCTAAGGACTCATATATGTAATACTACTAAATTACAGTTTTCTAAGTACTGAAGTATAAATCTATTTCCTACTCCAAACCCTAACCCCAGATCTTAAGAACATAAAACCTAATGGAGACTCCAGCAGGTCACCCAGGGGGATTTTGTGCATCCCTGTGGACTTGTCAGCGTTACTACCATCTGTAGATGTCCACACACCTAACATTGTAAGACCTATTTTCCTTTTTTCTCCACTTAATTTGGCATTTTATTCTCTGTTTCATATTTAATTCACCATTTTTTCCGAGTTTGGACCCAGCTTTTCATTAGCTTTGTACCTCTTTGACTCTGCCAAAACCCTTCCCAAGGAAACATAATTAACATTTTTGACATTGGTCCCAGTTTTTCTACATCCATACCCAAATTTCATTTTTCATATTGTTTTACAGACAATGTAGGCCTTATGTAGTATTAATAACAGGATTGCCTCACCTTGAGTGGCTTGGCAGCCCAAAATTCACCTATTATTACCAGCTTAGAGTGTTTGGATTTGGTTGAAGTTTTCCAGTTACTAGGTATAATCATTCTGTTTTAGCCCTAGGTCTCTAGCTAGTTCGTTATGATCAGGTTCTTACCATATGTGCTGTAGCACATGCCAGAGCAGCAGGGTAACTTGATTTCCCTGCTTCTGTTGTGTGGTGTTCCTTAGTAAGGCCTTTGCTGTTGTGAGGCCTTGTGTTCCAGTTTGACTTCTGACTCATAATTTCCTTTATGAACAATCTATTTCTTACCTCAGCCTTTCTATGAAATTTACTTGGAAATAAATGAGTATCTTCATGAAAAACGTAGAGCTGAATCTCTTTATTTTCTTGCCTTAAAGAAGCCTATAAAAATTTTAAATAAGCAAGACAAGCTTACTGCTGTGAAGTCTGTGTACCACTAATGTGGATATGTAGGGCCAGAATGTTTTTCCAGACATTAATCAATTCATTCCTCTGGATATAGGTATGATGAATCACTTAAATTATCCTTGATATTTTCCTAGTCTTTTCTTAGGTACCAGATTAGAAGTCAAGGGATTCCATAGCCTACAAAAGTAATCAGTTTTAAAACTTCATTATCCTTGAAAGTTACAATTGTGTGTTTTGTTTGTTTGCTTTTTTTGTTGTTTTGTGTTTGGCTTTTTTTTTGTTTGTTTGTGTGGTTGATTGGTTGTTTTTTTCTTTTGTTCCTAAAATCTGATCTCAGTATTTTTGGTTTCCCTTTTAGGCTGATTACCTTTCCCCCCCCCCCGAAGGACTAAACAAACTCATTTCCTTCAGTCTTTTCCAAGAGACATTTCTTTTCTAATCATCTTGTAATTATTTGTTCTCTAGTGCCTCTCCCAAGTCCATTGTCCTCCTCCTGTCACACTCAGAATCCCACTGTTCTTACAATGATAACATGATATTTTTTGTGATTGTGACACAATTATCTATCACATCTGAATTTTCAACACCAATGCCTCCTTTTTTAGTCAGAGTAAAATATCCTTTCCTGGTAACCTTCTCAACTTTCTTAATAACAAAGATCCTTACATACTTCTAGTAACTGTGTTGTATCACTTTCTCACAAAGTGCCTGAATTAATGAATTCTTTTATTTTACCATCATAGGCTGTTTTTTGGGTAGCTGAGATAACTAGATAAGAAGAAAATTCTGTATTTGCTTCAGAGTTTGAGAATCTGTTTCACCTGCAATATTGCCTTTCTTGTTTTTTCCCCTGCCTTTTATATTAACTTTAGTCCATTCTTTTCTCTTTTCTTGAATTTCAGAATAAATGTACTATACCTGAAGTACAATATAGAACCTTGCTACTCTTTTCTCCTTGCTGTGGGAGCCCTTCATGAATAAGCTGTCACCATCTATGTTACTATTCAGTTGGTTTTAGTTGTCCCACAGAGTTTAATGGTGCTGGGTAAGACATACTGAAGAACTTGGGTGGTTTGGTGGTTTTGGTATTTGTGTGAACATTGTTGGTGTTTAGGGAACTGGTTTTTGATATTCTGTCTTTGTTTCTCTCACAATCCTGTTGCAATTTCCAGCTGCTTCCTAGAGTCCAGATCTAAGACGAAGTTACTGTTGTCTTGATCTGTAAGGGCTTTTCCCATTAGTTCCCTCAAAACCTACTTTGATGCCTTTTTGCTGTTGCTGAGCTAGTATTCTGAACAGCTCCTCCACCTCTGCAGTATTAGGCCATCCTTCATTTGCCAAACAGGCTGTCTCAGGTGAGAAAATTAAAACCTTTCTGCTGATGCTGTTTGTGCAGCCATCTGTTACTTTCCAGTTATGCATCTGCCTCTACCTGGGTCTTTACACCTGGTTAGGGGATTGAAGAGGGAGCCACCTGTGTCTCTGGATGCTTCAGCAGTCTCCTAGAAACTTAAATATTTCTGGTATTACAGGCATATCTGACCATGTGATTAGTACCAGGTGACCAGGTAGCACAAGGTGTGGGAGGGTCCACAAAGAAGACAGTAGAAAGGTCATTAAAGTCTTTGAAGCAAATAGTCTTTTAATATTACAGAACAGAATGCTACAGGTCTGTTTGGAAGGCTGTTACTCTCTTAAAGTCACACAGTATTTAAGCTTCCTAAATTGCTCTTGAAAATGAGCCTTAGGCTGTGGTGTTCGCATAGGTGCTTTGAATATGTCTCTGGTCTAAAGCTGTATTTCAGAGCGTGAGTGCAGAGGAAATTCCATTATCTGTATGTTCTTGGTCTGTGCTCTGCAGATCAATTGAGTGGTTGCTGCAGGGTTTTTTTGGTTGTTTTTTGTTTGGTTTGTTCTGTTTTTTTAATTAATTCTTTTTTTTTTTTTTTTTTTTCATTTTGTCCACCTGCTTGAATTGCAGAGACCTGAGATGTTTCTGTAATGAAATATTTGCAGCATCATATACAGGGATCTATCAACGTGTTTAAGGCAAGCACTACTACCAGGGTACTCTGGGGGGTCCAAGAAATCACCTTTTACCAGTTGAAGCTTTTTGAAAGTGCTTTATTTGGTTTTGTTCTTTGTTTTTCCTCTTGGTGAAATAATGTGTAGTCACAGAATAACTACCTCTGTTTAAAGAAATATGAAAACATAGAACTGTTCCAGAATGATTTGGACATCAGCATGGCATTTTATATTATCAGATGTTCCTTGCAAAAAAAATGGAACTAAAATTAGGGGTTTGGACTTCTGCGGAATTACATGCCTAGTTTCAGAGGATGTCAAGGTACATTTACTTAGTAGTTAGTATGTTCACTGTAGCTTGAGTGCAAGCTGTTAGTTTTATCTGTATTAACTTACTGGGGCAAAAATAGCATCTTTGGTATTCTCAGTAATGCAGTCTATTTTTTTTTAAAATCCTGTCATTAAGAAATTGGTGTCTGTGTTGCTGCACAGTGTACAATACCGTAAGTTTAGCAGTTTGTTTAACTGATGCAAAACATTAAAATGCTCATAGAAGAAAAGGACAGATCCAGGCTAAAAATTATTATTTAATTTTTAATTCTGAAAGCTCTTTCTGACCTGTTGATTTCTTTTTGCAATTCCATTAAGGCAACACCACATGCTGCTGTCTGAGACAGCTGAAGGTCACTAGTACCATAGAACAGCCCCAAAAGTTTCTGAGAGTTCTAAACATCATGGAATTTGGGGTTTTTCTGCGTCAAAAAAATCTAGAGAAACTTTCTGTTAAAGAAACAGAAAACAATTTTACATGGATTTACTCCCACCTATGATAAAATGGCCTAAGGAAGACAATGGTCACAAATCTTGCATGATCCACAAGTATTTGTGGCTGCTTATCTATTCTGCTTTTGAATATTTTATAATAAGAAGGCACAATGGCTTTAGCTTTTTCATAGCCCTACACTTCGTGGAAAAGTGTCACACATTGTGTTTGAGACTGACTTTAGACCTGACAGTATACCAAAATATAAGCAAACCGTCCCCCATTTAGGCTTTGTTTAAGACAAAACTTAACACTCATAAAAACAGAAAAGCATGAAGATAAGGATTTTGGGCATTTAAATAACTGATGTTACTGTTGTATAATAACCTATGTGAGGAGCTTTTAGTGTTTGAGTATTTTCTAATTTATTCCTACAGTGGAGTCTGTAAAATGGACTTTTCAGTGCCAAGATAGTTGGAGGATTAAAGAAATCAACACACCTCTCAAATCTCAAATCTGTTGGTATTTTTGTGTCATTTTTAGAAATGCCACCTGTGTTTACTCGTACTAAAAGAACTTAGAAAGGAAAACAAATCTTCTGATTATTTCCCCAACCTACCACCCTTTGCCATAATTTTACGTTGTGTACCTGTTTGAAGTCTCTAATGTAGATGTATACTTTCTCTGCATTGAGCAAAGAGTTGCAAGGGCTTGGTCTTGAGAACAGTGCTGAGAAGAGCCTGGTTAACTTACTCATGTGAAATTGGTTCTCCCCATATCTGTATTGAATTAAAGAGAGTTGAAAATACATTAATACTTTCTTCTTAATAGTTTTCTTCTTTTTGTGAGCATATGGTGGATTGACCTTAGCTGCCCCCACTGCCTCTCGCTCCCCCTCCTCAACATGACAATGGGGAGAAAATAAGATGGAGAAGCTTGTAAGCTGAGGTAGAGATTGTTTGCCAGTTGCTGTCATGGGCAAACAGACTTACTGCTGATTAAAAGAGTTGCGTGGTGAGGAAAAAAAAGACAAAGACTAAGACCACTTCCCATGTCCTCCCCTCTCCCTTTTTCCCAGGCTCAGCTTTACTTCCTTGTTTCTGACTCTTAGGTGTCCTCTCCCCTCAGAGGTGCAAGGATATGGGGAATGAAGGTTGTGATCAGTCCATAACAGCTCCTCTACCACTCCTCCCTCCTCTTGCTGTTCCTCTGCTCCTTTATGGGATTCCTCCCATGGGCTGCCATCTGCTGTGAGCTTCTTCAGCATGGGTTCACTTAGAGGTTGTGGAGTGGGTGGTTTTGGGGTTTGCCAAAGGAAAGAGCAGTGCAGCTGCATGGGACTCCATATGAGAGCTTTTTGTGCATTCACAGGAGAAATGAAGGCCTGGGGACAAAAAGGGTAAAAAGTGTGATTTATTGGAGAAAAATACAACAAAACCCTCACCTTGGTGGGAATGCTGGGGAAGCTATTGTGGTTGTAGATGGACCTTCGATACCATGCTCAGAGTGGTTGAGTTTGTGGCTGGTAATGTCCCTGTGCCAGCCAGTGCTGCTGGTGTTGGTCTGGACATGGACTTACCCTGTCCCTGCTGCTGGGTGAACTCTCGCAGAAGGGACCCAAGTTTCCCCATATGTGTTCATGCATAAGAAGAATTGCCTGGTATATGACCAAAATAATATATTTTTGGGGGGTAGGGGAGGAGGAGGAGGAGGTAGGAACAGAAATCATTTGTGTCCACCTTTCTTTAATACTGTGTCATGGGTTCAGCAGTAGCAGTCATTTTTTCTCCTTCTTAGTGGCTGGTGCGGCGTTGTGTTTCTAACTTTCAG
>WYDI02020030.1:17397-29374 GCA_009867235.2 Psittacus erithacus | reverse complement strand
TCAACCTGTGGGAGTTGTATTCTTTCGATTCTCTTCCCCATCCCTCCGGGAGCCGAGGGAGGAGGTGGGGGGGGGGGGTAGTGAGTGGGCTGTGTGGCAGGCCTAAACCACGACAATCTGAAAGGCAGCAAGTCTCAGTTCAAATCAAATTTGTATAGTTTCAAACTGTACACACAGAGAGATGTTATTAGTCATCAGCCAGACTTTTGGCATAGGACATTCAGGGCACCCACAGCACTGTCACTAGCTCAGTAATGCTCACAGCTACTGCTCAGTACACAGGATGCTGCCCCACTCATCATGCTGGAAGTTAATCAGGTTGCTCAGATCTGTTGTTCTTTTCCACTTGCTGACAAAGCCTGACAGCAATGAACAAATTTTTCCCTGCCCTCTGTGTGTCCTCTCACTTTTCCAGCCCACCAGGTAACCCTCATGTTTTTAATTATTGAGCTAAACCTCATTTCTGGGTCCTATCTAGGCTTTTGCCCACTGCAGGACTGTTCTGCATCCACTGTCAGCTTTACAGGGGCTTTTCTTTGAACATGAACAATAAGGTTAGACATGTTTTTTGCATTATAGAAAGGTAGAAATCTACAGATCTCTCAAGTCAAAGGAAATATGTTTGGTGGGTAAGATCAGTACTGTTTCTTCCAGCAATATAGTAATTACATCAATCATCTGTGAAAGGAAAAAAACATCTTCTATGTATTTTAATTCTAACCTGGAGTACTGCGTTCAGTTCTGGAATCTTCAGTACAGGAAATATATGGACCTGTTAGAGTGGGTCCAGAGGAGGGCCACAGAACTTATCAGAATGACAGAACGCCTCCGTTATGAGGAAAGGCTGAGAGAACTGAACGTGAAGAAGAGAAGAACCTGGGAAAGCCTTCTTGCTGCCTTTCAGTACCTAAAGGAGGCTTACAAGAAAGATAGGGACAAACTTTTTATCCAGGCCTGTTGATATAGGACAAGAGGTAATGTTTTTAGACTAAAAGGGGGCTTAAGACCAAAAAAAGGCCATGGCAAGAGGAGCAGCAAACTTCACCCACAGAAGACAGAAGCCTCATGCATTTTAAAAAACAGTGGTTTTGTACTCTGGTACAGTGGTTAATAGTTGGCATATTTTAAGATGTTGACCACTATTCCACTATTTTTGTGTTATTATTTTAGTAGGTCTATCTGACTGTAGACATATATAAAAGTTTTGAGAATGGTCTACTCATAGCCTCTTCTAGTAGCCTAGTGGTAGTATCTGTACTGGGGGACTTGGTCAGTCATGACTTACAGCAGTGTTTCAGTGCTGCTCAACCTAACGTACAATGAAGTCTGTGATTGAATTATTGTTCTAGTAAACCTCAAATTAATTTCCAACTGAGTTTTCTCTTCTCCAGTCTAAATAACCCTGGTTCCCTCAACCACTTGTATAAAACTTTTTCTCTAGACCTTTTGCCAGTTTCATTGCCTTTCTCTGGACCCCTTCCAGCACCTCAATGTCTCTTATGTAGTCAGGGGCCCAAAACTCAGCACAATATTCAAGGTGCAGCCTCACCAGTGCCCTGTACAGGGGGTTGACCCTGCTGGGCACACTGTTGCTGATACAGGCCAGGATGCTGTTGGCATCCTTGGCTGCCTGGGCAAAATCTGGCTCGTGTTCAGGAGGCTGTTGAACAACAGCCCCAGGTCCTTTTCCACAGAACAGCTTTCCACCCACCCTTCCCCAAGCCTGTAGTGTTGCATGGGTTGTTGTGACACAAGTGCAGGACCCAGCACTGAGCCTTGTCAAACCTCATACAATTTGCCTCAACCCATTCATCCAGCCTGTCCAGATCCCTCTCCAGAGCCTTCCCACTCTCAAGCAGATCAACATTTCTGCCCAACTTGCAACAAACTTACTGAGGGCGCGCTCAATCCCCTTGTCTAGATCACTGATATTAAACAAAACTACTCCCAAGACTGAGCTGTGGGGAACATCTGTGACCGGCTGTCAACTGGATTTAACTCTATTCACCACAACTTCTTAGGTCTGGCCATCCAGTCAGTTTTTACACGGCAAAGAGTACACCCATTCAAGCCATGAGCAGCCAGTTTCTGTAGGACAATGCTTCCTGAAGAATGCTCAGCTTTCCTGGGCTCCTTTGCCATTCAGAACTGCCTCCTAAGGGACTATGACAACCAGAGTCCTAAACAGGCCAAAGTCTACCCTTCAGAAGTCCAAGGTAGCAGTTCTGCTGAGGTCAACTGTAAAAGCAAGTGAACACAGAAGCCCACTGGACTATCACCGGGAGTATTAGAAGCTTGCTTTATCAAGCCCCAAATGTAGTTTCCTTCTCTACTACAATTGTAGTGAGATGAAATTTGTTTTACACCCTCCCACATAAGACAGCAAGTAAGCAGCTCCTACTGTAGATCTTCTAGTGTTTATTTCCACTGTAGCCAGAAAGCAAGCTAAAGTGTTTCTTTCAGCACTATGCTGAACTGAGATGACTAAAAAAAGACCCCACACTATAGTTGTTTAATAAAGATAGCATCCAATAGCTTTGGTGCCACACAGAAAATAAATGCACAGAAATGTGGGGTTTGACATTTTTCCCCAGAGCCCAATTAAAATAAGCAAAGTAAAATGCACACAAATAAAATATGTCTAGCAAATATGTTTCATCCTAGCTTAATTTGCTACACATTATTGCACTGCAGAAATGGGAATATGATCCACAAATTAAACTACAGACTAAGGACAGCTCAAATTTATTGTTAATAAATTTAGTATAATGAATTACTGTACATATATTGTATATATAGTATAATGAAGGTATAATGAATTGCAGTGAGTCTCCAACCAAGATTTTTTCCACAATAGTCATTAACGTCTAGATTAATACACATTACAGCCAGAGGGGACTACTGTGATCATCTTTGACCATTGTTATCATTGTTTTTCAGTGCATAACATGATTGTTAAAACCTTGCTTCAGACTTAATTTAATTAGGAGTTATGCAACAAACCACAAAGGACGTTCCCTGGAATAATGTATAATTAAGTTCAACGATGTGTTTTCCTTCCCTTCATTCCATCATTATTAAGATTCAATTCTCCTGTAGTTTGTGAAATTTCATAGCCTTACAACACTAAAGTTCCAAGTGATACTGTTATTCAAGAAAAAGCAACATTTATGTAAAGAAATGGGAATGCCTGCCTAGAAAAGAAAGGTTTGCATCTCAAAATAAATGCAAAAAAAAAAAAGGCAACACGGCACGCGATACACCAGATTCCCATTGTGAGGCGCAAATTCTTCACAACACTGGGAGACATCACAGAACAAAAATACTATTAGAACTGTTTCAAATGGAACATTTTTGGCTAGGATAGAGACTTTTGACATTATTTATTAGGTTCAAAAATGCTTAACAAAGGCCTAACAATAGTCCTGTGGAAACCACTACATCTGAGGCACTTTCTGTTGTTATGTGTGGGCATTGATTTGAAGATGGGCAGCATTAGTAGAACAATTCCCTCACAGCAGTCAATGCAAGTGAGCATTCATACACACACAAGCAAAAGCCTGTGAACAAACCATATGGAAACAGGAAAAAAAGTAAACATTTATTAACCTCTTTGTCGGGAGATGGTTGGAAGAACAGGCCAGCAGCGAAGGAGACGGTCATGCCAAATTTCTGCAAAAGAAGGTGTTTGCCCCGAGCATTTTTTTGGAGGAATATGAAGAAGCCTGGAGAATGTCTCCAGTGCCATGGTAACTGGGGCAGCCACTCTCTACCACCCAGACACAGCCTGAATGTGGTGCAGGTTGGAAAGTTTGGACGCTGCTCCTGCCCCCTTCTATGCCCACAGCTGGCAGGACCCTGTCAGATGTGGAAAGAGCTGAGCAGATTTCTGAAATAAAAAACATTAAGTGAGGATTTTGCTCAGCGATAGAGCTGACATATAGATGTACACACAAAAAGACCAAGAAAGATAAATAAAACTTGTACAAGTGGTGAAAGCAGAAGGTTTGCGAATAATGGAGACAGACGAAGGTGTGCCTGCAGACCACCTGACACACAGATTATCTTCCTAGCATAGCAGGGCCAGAAAGTCACCTCCCTTCTCATCAAAGGATAGATGCACTGATACAGTGACCAAAACTTATTTGAGCTTGATATAAGGAAGAAATTCTTTGCTGAGAGTGGTGAGGCACTGGAACAGGCTGCCCCAGGAAGCTGTGAGTGCTCCACCTCTGGTACTGTTCAAGGCCAGGTTGGTTGGGGCTTTGAGCAACCTGGCTGAGTGGAAGGCGTCCCTGCCCATGGCAGGGGGGCTGGAACTAGGTGATCTTTAGGTCCTTTCCCACTCTAACCATTCTATGATCCTACGATAAAACGTTTGACTCTTAAGGTTATCAGGGGCCCAAACATGCTACGTTGTTGAACAGACAGGCTTTGTTTGGTGCTGCTGAAGATGATACTGAAAATAAAACAGAGCAAGTAAGTCCGTACAGGGAAGTAGAAGGCAAAACAGAGGTGACATCTGCCTGACCAGGCTCTCTGTCTGGGCATTGCCCCACTGCAGCCCCAAGGGAGCACCTCATCTCTGCTCTCAACAAGGAGCCTCAGCCTCCTGAAGCTTTGCTAGGTCCCTACGCAGCAGCAACTTCCTGCAGTGCCTGTGTTGGCATGCAGGATCAAAGGAGGCTTGAGTCCTGTCTTGCCTTAAGCCTGATAAGGGGGTCCCTTGGGTGAGTGTGAATTGGAAATGCCATGTGGCACAAGAAGTTTGTCCTCTTTAAAACAGAGTGGAAAAGATAGAGAAAAAAGTTAAAACACTATACAATGGAGCACCAACCACCTAGTTAAACTTCTTAAACCACCAGCTTGCTTTCTCGTTTACACGAAAGTACTGCCTTTCCAGTCTTTGTAGAATAGACACAAAGATCCTGAATTACCAAATGCCAAGCAAAGAGGTGGTTTAGTTGATGGTTTCTGAGTCCTGGGAGACAGAAATGTTGCCTGCCTAGATCTAGCAGCTCAGCATTTTGAAATTAGTCCGTAGATCCAGACAGCTACCCTTACTTCCCAATCTGGTTGTGCGCAGGAACTCTGAAGATCCACAAACCTTGGACTGCTTTTAATTTGACATGAGCAATGTTTCTAGCCTGATCAGACAGGTTTTTGTATGGCTTATTTCCATTCATTTCTGCCAATGGGAAGATTTCTAGCACTGGATGCTACTGTTTCCTGTGCAGCAGACCTTGACAAGCAACGGCTGAACATTTTCCCACATCACCTCAAGCCTGCTTGGGAGTGACATGCTTTTATATGGACAGTTTATTATATTAAATAGGCATACATGACGTTACTACAGGGGTAGCCTAAAACTAGCGCTTTTAAAACAAAGTTACAATCATGCAATTCATATTAATTAGCACATATACTTAGAGAGAAAAAAAAAGTTTCTGAGTGCATTCAACAGTTTCACACTTTATGGGCATATCTCACTGTATTTCCTTCAAATACAGTGAAGTGTGTGCTTAAGGATGCCCATTCCTATAGTAAGCTCTGAACTGGGAAAGTGTTGCCTTTGAGGGCAGTTCATACTCATGATTTTAATCCTGACTGTTCATTTAAAGTCAAGTCCAAGACCAGAAGTGATTTAAAATATACCTTCTTCTGAATGACAGCTTACTTTAGCAGACCACTTGAACATATTAATGTGTCCATTATAATACATATAAAAATAATAATACATTTTAAACTGGTATAAGTCAACGGTACTACACTGTTAAAATGTTTGAGCCAGACACTGTTTTATGGCTTTTATTGCTTATTATAGCTTGAGGTGAATTTTAAAGTTTTTAACATTTTCATAAATTGTTTATTGCCTGTTCAAATTAGTTTCAAGCCTTACTAAACATGATGACAACTTTTAAAAGTAATTAAACATGTCAAGTTATTTCTTTCAGTAGGCTTTTGCCACAAGTTGTACCTCAAAAATTCTGAAACCAGTAAACATTTATTGCAATTACAGTAATCTAAATGCAGAGGTACCAGAAGTTGGAAATCAGTGGGATCATGGATTCAAACAATCTAAGTTTCGGAAACAGACTGAAGACCTCAGTTTATATCCACTTCAAGATGACTTAATGGCATGAGTATTTCACAAGAGCTTCTACACATAAGACTGTAGTAGAAGCAGTGGGGGAAAAGAAAGGAAGGAAGTAATAATAGGTCTTATACTGAAACTTTTATCTGGACATCTCTTGAGAGGTACATATACAATTGAGTTGACATTAAAATTGTGCTGTTAGCGGTTCCGTCGTTCATTAAGTTCATGTCAGGTTTAAAATACTGCTCTGGAGGAGATGTCAAATTTCTTCCTAGCAATATTTAAATATAAAAAGAAATAAACCAAAAAGAAAATTCAGTGTCATAGTCCAAGACATGCACAAGAAGAAAAGTGGAAACACATAGGATGTTTTGAAGCACATTAAAGGTTAGGAGAAGGCCAGGAGCTCTCTTAAGGCTGTTGTTTGAGGATTGCTGTGGTATTGTATGTTCAAACCCTGGTTTTGCCAGCAAGCACCTGGGAAGTGGTCAGCAAAATAAATGTGACAGCCCTATTCTTGTCCCAAAATGATGCAGTATGTAAAGAGTGAAAATAACCATCTATGCTTGATTAATTAGGTTTGTAAGTATTCTTCAAGAACTAAACAATATTTCTAAAGATTTCAATAGTTCAAAGATTGCCCTATGGCCGTCTGGCCAATACATCTTCCAGCACACACAGTTTACAAGCATTTTTCTTCCCAATATGTTGTCTTCGTTTGGTGTGACATTGTTTGAGCGCAGGTCTATTTGGGTCAGTGTGGTTTTCTTCCCATCACAGCAGTGGTGCTGAGGACAGCACTTGGACCATACATCTTCCATGTCATTTCAGTCAAAGGCACATGATGCTTCCCAGTGCCCAATCAGGAAGGGTCCAGCACTGAAACAGGGGGGCATATTGGCAAACTCAGCTGTCTTAATGACAGCCATTGTTCCAGACAAACAAAAGCACAGTTCTGAATATTAGCATGCGGCCTTGTGTAAAGGTCATCTGTATGGCACATTCATCATCGCCCTAAAACAGGGGGGCAAAACACTTGAAATATTCTATCAAAACCTGTTCTTTTCAGAATACATCTGAAAGTTGGCAACTGACATGAGCATAGCAATCTGAATGGTCCTCCTCCTTCTTAGTGTCAATTCTGCAAGGGTCTAAATGCTGAGTGGCAGCGGAGAAAGAGAACAAAAGATAATAGATATATTCTTCCTAACTGCTAGCAGGGGGGCTACTTTAATTAGGCTACTCAATTAAAAAATTAATCTAATAATCTGTAATAATTAGGCTGAACAGCAGTTCTTCCTATATGATAGAGCTCCCACAATAACTCTTGTAGCAGCTAACTAGTAATGGCTAGTCAACGATGCTCTGGTTTTGAGGCTCAATAATGCATTTGAAAACTGAAAATTGAAATAAAAAAAGAAATATAACACAGCAGGCTAAAATCTTTGACCAAGACTTTAGCTCACTAAAGTCATGAAAAATAATGCCAGTAGTCACGAAAATAGTGCCAGTGAGATTATAACAATTAGGTGCCAGTTATATTACTTATATCAACAACTGTTTTTCTGCATATGACATTCACAGTCTGGCCCTTAGATGGCATGGAAGGGACAAAACCGTTACAATCATTTTAGAGGTCTCTTTAGTAAAATTAATAGAAGACAGGAAAATTCCATTAACAGTGTTCATTCATTTAGCTAAATTAAATAGTTTGTGTCCTTTGTTCACTGAACAAATACTGGCTTCCCAATAATTTTCTGCCCCACTAAACACTTAGAAGCCAGAAAGATATTATTTATTAGTCACTTTGGTTCTAACGCTGTTCAATATCTACAGCAGAACTGCACAGATACATTTTTAAAATTAAAATCTGAAAATGACACATTTCTGTAATATATCCTGTTGTGTTTTCTTTTTTAAATTTGGAACAACCCTTTACTTAACAGCTGAACAATGAAGAGGAAAGAGAACATTCTGCTTCCCTATCAGTTTTACAGCCCTTACAACAAGCAGCCCAGGACTGATTCCTGGGCTGGCACCAAGAATGACACAGATGGGTTTCCACCAGCCTCGCACCCAGCAAAGTACATACCTGTGCCACTCGTTGCTCACCAGAGACGCTGAGGGACGGATGGAAACTGCTTCTTTCCTCACCACAGAGAAGATTCAGCCCGAGCTTGTGGCTTCCCATGCACCAGAAGACACACATTTTTGATCAAGGCTCCTCCCGAGTGGCTCCCCTCTGCTTCAGTATGTGCTCTGAGGAAAGGGTGCTCCAAAAAAGACAGACAAACTGCAGCCCTAAGCAAAATGTGACAAACATGAGATTCAAATTCAGTGGGAGCCAAGATGAATTAATCCTGATGTTCAGAGATTATAGTTTATTAGGGCTGCTATAGCTCTGGCCTAACTATCCCATAACTTAATTGGCTTATTCTGAAAGAATATGAACTAAGAAAAGTATTTAACACCTTTAGTTTAGAGTCCGAAACACAATCTGAATTCAAAGTCAACGGTTTAGTAAAAGCAATATCAAACTCAACTACAAGCCTATATGCTCTTGATAATGATGCTTCAAGATTTTTGGTTAATTTATTTTTTCAGCATGTGCTAGTGACTTTTGTAGTGAAATTCAGATAGCATGCCAAGAACAACATTATTTGATAGACTTTTTTTCCATATTTGCAATATGAAGGAAACCACCATGATCCATGGGAAAGCAAAATTGTATGGTGATAGCCACAGCAGAAAAAAATGGGAAATAATTTCCTGAGGCATTCTCAAGAAATACACTCCTTAGCTATACAATAAGCATTCCATGGGGGCAAGGTGCACTCCCCAAAACACAAGGAGCTCCCTGACTTAGTTTCTGCACCTATTTATCTGCATGTTCTGTGTCTGCAGACAGTCCAGCTCAGTCCCATTGTGTCCTCAGCCCTCAACTTGAGCATAGAAAGCTGCAACTGTATTCCTATAGCCTCCACCCATATATGCAAGGCGAGGGCTGGCTCTGGGATAACAGCTGGTACAGTTAATATACCTTCAATCTAATTGATCCAGTATGTCCCAGCTAAGTGTCTGAAAGTATTTCTGCTGTCTGACTGCTTACTGAAATTCAATTTCCCATCTCAGCACTAAATAGTAACATATCCAGTCCAATCTTCATCACCATTTAAAAAGAAACAAACCAAAATTGGTCAATCCAGATACACAGGTCCTGCTGTTGATGTCTGTTTCGCACAGATAACTTTGGGGCAAAACCAGGAATCTCCAGAAGTGTGAGTCTGAAGCAAAGCAGGAGGTAAAGTGAGCAGGTACAGTGGTTTGCTCTCCCGGCAGATCCTGCTCCCAACCTCACGGGCATTTTGTGAAAGCATGGCTGAACATGGTTCATACCCCAGGCTCTTCCAGCAAGAGGGCTGCCACAGGGTACACAGGCACAGACAGCACTCCCATCCTGGATGCTCTTTCCAGCTGCGTTGGCATGGCCCAACCTTCGCACAGCCATACTACACAGACTGCCTACCACCTCTGTCAAAGTGTCTGGATACACAGCTATGCTCCCTGAGCCCAGAAATGCTTCCCAGGCTGCCTGCTCCCAAAAGCTCTCTCCCAAGCCTAAAATCCTGCAGCAGATTTGTTGCTCCTAATCATTGTTATTCTTATCTCCCTGGGTGCCTGACAGGAGCAAAGGAAAGGTTTGGTCATTAACGTCTCTATCCACCATTAGCAACAGCTCATCCCATGCTCTGAGGCTGCAAGTGGAGATCAGTGGGCTCCAGCACTGCCCTGTTAGAGGAGCCCAGAAGAAGGGCTAGTATGTGGGAAGAAACCCCACTTCCATATAACAGCAGTGGCTGTACCAATATCTCACTGATACTGCCACAGAGTGGGAAGTGACCCCTCCTGCAGACCTCCCATTAATCCAGAAGTGCTTCAGCTCTGAAGACCAACGTTGACTTAGAAGCAGGAGGTTACAGAGAGCTTTTTGTGCTGGAGATGCATCCTGACATTCAGGGGACACCAGGAGAGGATGACCTGCCAGTGAGCAGTCAGTCCCTGCCACCCCTACAAGGGCCATCTACATTTCAGGACATGAGGATTTCACATAGGTCGTATTAATGAAAACCCAGATGCAAACCCAAACATGCTATGCAACAAACATTTTCATTATTACAAGAACAATGGAGTTAACTTCTACAGTGATTGCAAAACTGCGCTTGTTCAAAACTGCAGAGCAGCCAAATAGGCAAATGTGCATAGACATTAAATTTAGGCATGGGGTACTTTCCTACTTGAGCCACAGAACCGACCGCATGTTCACAGCTGGAATTTGCTTTGGCAGTGCATCCTTATTTGCCGAATTAGTGAGTGCCTGAGTTTGTGTAACATTCTCAGAACAAAAATTAGATAGCTACAGAAAAGAGCCACCACACTGATACATCCCAGCTGTCAACACACATATCTCCTCATTTTTTTCAGAGAAATCAATTTCTCCCTACCCTCCCCAAATAAATCATTTTTTTAAAAAAACAATAACAAGGGCTGAATAAAGTTTTCATTATTTGGATAGGGAAAACAAAAGCCAACTCCATCCAAAATCATGGTTTTCTTTAAGGTTCCGCTTTTTTTCCACAATAGCGTTCACAAGGATTTCCTTAGCAGATGGTAAGTGCCAGAAATAACTTCAAGGTTATGGAAAATTGTCATCTGCACTAAGTGACCAGGGTAAATAAGATTCCTGTCTTGCAGATACAGCCATATCACACAGCTGTATCAATAAGTTCAGAGCTCATAGAGCCTAATAGCATCTACATGCTTGCTTGTGCCTATACATGTAAGTTTACAGGACTGAGTGTTATAAAAGCTAGACAGAGAAAGAAAAAAGATTTTGTTGGCTGAACTGTGATGGGTGAAAACTGAGCCCTTTTATATGCAAAATGAGCAAATCACTAATACTTGTATTATAATTCTGCTGTGCTGTAAGGGTATCACTATCACTCAAGCCACCAAGAAACTATGACCCCTTAATACACCCCTATTTTTGTCATTGCTATCACTTTTGCCATTTCTATCAATTACAGTCAATCACTGTATCCACCATTCATGTGTCTGGCAAGTTTACCTAGACAATAAAGTTAACCTAATGCAAATATTTATTCTATTAAATTGTGTGGATATGTATACTTACACTCATGCAATACATGCAAGCATCTGACGTCTTTTCTAACACCCCTTGCTCTTATCATAAAGCAATCAGCTCACCAGTCACTTTGCTTGTGTTTTTGTCAACCTTCAGCATCTTTGAAGCACATGGTCAAAAAGTCATACAGGGTAAGTTGGTCTCATATTCATAGTACAATCTTTGTAAAATGCAGAGAATGTTATTGTAAATGGAATAGCATTACACAATCCCTAGCAAAAAGAAGAAAACCACAAGACTTATTTACCATTGTGTCTTGGTTTAAGCCAACAGTAACTCAGAACCACGCCACCGCTCACTCACTCCACCTCCCCCCTTCCTCCCCCTGCTCCTGGAGGGATGGGGAGGAGAATCGAAAGAATGTAACTCCCACCGGTTGAGGTAAGAACAGGCCAGTAAGTAAGGTATAACATAAACCACTGCTGTTGCCACCAGTAATAATAATGATAAGGGAAATAACAAGGGAAAAGAATACAACCGCTCACCACCCACCAACCAATACCCAGCCCGACTGAGCAGTGATCCAGGCCTTCCGGGTGACTGCCCCCAGTTTATATACTGGGCATGACATACTGTGGCATAGAATACTTCTTTGGCTAATTTGGGTCAGGTGTCCTGTCTCTGCTTCCTCCTGGCTTCCCCTTCTCCCTGGCAGAGCATGAGGCTCAGAAAGTCCT
>WYDI02020030.1:0-15495 GCA_009867235.2 Psittacus erithacus | reverse complement strand
TGGTATTCAAGGCCAGGTTGGACAGAGCCTTGGATGGCATGGTTTAGTGTGGGGTGTCCCTGGCCATGGCAGGAGGGTTGGAACTTGATGATCTTAAGGTCCTTTCCAACATTAACTATTCTATGATTCTATATAAAGGTCATGGCAGTTCTTGTACCTTGACACAAAAAAAGCTTTTCATTATATCTGGGTCTTCCAAACTCTTCTCTTGCTGGTTGCATAAGGGGGTGTTAAAACCTAAACTTAAACCCTACACTTCAGTGTCAGAATGTTTGGCATTTAGTTCAATTAAAACAAACAAATAAATGAACAAAACCCAACAAAACCACTTTTTCCTGCAACTCCTCTTCATTCATGAAACAAAATATTATTATCTATCATCTATTTTAAAAGCCTGAACACTTTGATAATGTTCTGTAAAGTAACCTTTAAGAACAAAACTGTTCAGTGACCAGCAGAAATATCAAAGCACAGCAACAGATGGCTTTTCATGCAAGGAATCGTTGTACAACCCACCCCAATCTCCAGTTCATGTAGGAAGCAGAGAGAGCAACAGCAAATGCTGATTTGAGAAACATTTCTGCCACATTTGTCTTGTCCAAGCAAAAGAGTCAACATACTAAATTCTGTTTTCCACGATGTGTGGTATTCCAGCTGGTTACAAAAAAGACCTGTATCATTTAAAGTCTCATTAGCTATTAACATAGACATAAGTCAATTTATGTCTTTTGTAACTGGAATATAATCTGGTATATTGACTTTAACACTGATACTTGGGGTGTTCACCTTCATCATGCTAATCCATTTTCAGATTTTTAAAAGCCTAAAGATCGCCTTGTATGTTTAATATATTTCAGAAGCAGGGAAAGAACACAGATTACACTATCCTTATTGCACTGTAAAAAAAGAACACAGGCTAACAGTAAAATACTCAGATAAGAGTCTAACAACAGACAAAGGGATGAGTAGTTGTGTATGGCAAAATCAGTACAAAATCATCTTTTGGATTAGAAGCATTTTATGAAGCAACTGATTTGCAATGTTTTTCCATCATTGTCTGAGGGCAACATCTGGCATTCTAAAAAAGGACCGCTTTTACATTCAAGTTCCCTAGCTTTGTTCTTTGTGACCCAGTATTCTTCATATGTGCCTTTCATTTTAAAAATAAATGTTTTTTTCTATTAAATATATGCTTGTGCATGTCTGGAAAATTCCTCATGGATGAGAAATTTCATCAAGTGAAACACACTAGTTTACTCCTTCTCCGGAGGAAATACTTAGTGGTTGCAGCATTATGGGCTTCCATCTCACAGAGGAGACAGAACTGGTAAAATGCGTTCCCCTGATCCCCTATAGCAAAGTACCATGCCTAATTAAGCTAGTGCTGTTTATCTCCTCTCTTGCAGCAGAGACAAGTCCAAGATAAAAACACATTTTCTTTTTGCTCAATCTCTCTTGTGTACTTAGAGGGATGCATCAAACATCAGCCTGCAAAGACCCTTCCTGTGAGCACTACCACAAGAGCAGCAGATCCCACCTCCAAAACCAACATGCCTGGTTTTGATATGGAAGAATGGAAAATGGAGTTTGGATGAGGGCTGCTGTGAGAACCCTGAAAGCCATATGGCATTTGCTCAGCAGCCTGCTCAGTGTCACCATGATGTCTCTGCGGCAAACAGCTACAGAAATAACAGTGCTGCTTATGAACAGCCAACAGTGCAATACCACAATGATAAGCCACACATGCCCATTTGCTTATAAAGAGAAATATCAATATGATAGTAAGAAATATTTACAGAAAACAATCCTGAATCAAGACCTCACATACCACGTTTCACCTAAAACAGTTTGTGCTCTGTTCCTGACAAGATGGACTCAAATCCCAAAAGACTGTGATTGATTCACCTGCAAACTTTACCTCATGCAGGGCAACTTCATGCACAGCCCTGCTTTCATTTCACCTTTCTTTTCCCATCCTACATTCACTGTGATCAGTCTAACAAGCACTCTTCTGGGAAGGCTGCACAGCTTCAGAAGGGATCTGGCAATACCTTCGTCACTTGTCAACTTCTCCTCCCAACTCATGTGAAAGGAGACATGAGAAAATTCTCAACTGCCACAGCTTGCTATAATCAAATAAATCTAATTTGCAGATAGTCCAAACCCACCTGATTTAATTTCGAATAACACTAAAGCTCAGCAAATCTCTGCTTGGAAACTTTCAGTGATTTCCCCATTCAGGCACTGTTGGGACGATATGAAATCCAGAAAGCATACAAGTTGCAAAGGCAGCATGCTCAAATTAATCTCACCCTCCCTTACTAAGCTCCTCTGGAAAAAACACTAACTCATTTCAGGTTGGAGTATTCTGAATCTAAACCAGCTCTTATCTGAACTTGCTTATGTGAGATTTACAAATGAGAAAAGAACAAATAAGAAGTAATTTAAATTTTAATTTAAAACCCCTCCATTTTCTTATCCCTTATCAAACTGCCAGCATTTTTCCTGCTAACAATGAGCCGAGTGTCATGGGCACAGCACAGCCCCCTACCACAAACCAAGTAATCTCTTTCATCTAAAACCCTGATCCCTTTAATAAACAAAATACGAAAAGGCAGTCAAAATTACGCTCTGGCTTTATGAAAGAAGCAGGGAAATCCTCGGAGCACAATCCCCTACTTGTTATTTTCACAGCCCATGTGACCCAAAGTCATTCTGAAGGATAAAAAGACAGAGGCTGCCACCAGATCTCTGCCATGATTTTTCCACAGTTCCCAGCCTTAGCCCATCTGTTATGCAGCGGCCACATGAATGGCATGTGTCAAGAGAGTCATCACTGTGCAAACTGCCCAAAGAAATCAACCAACCAACTTCCTTTTGCTTCCATGGCTTCAGCAATTGTTGCTGAGCTGGCCACCATATGGTGAATAATTAGTTTTTCGACCCCACTCTAGAAAAATGTTCACTCCATTGCCAGGCATTAGCAATATGTGTGTTAATGAACAGCAGATGATGAATGCCTATACATTAATAAAAGTTGAGATTTTCTGGCAGCAAGCTGTGCTCACTACAAGAATCCTGATGACTCTTCAGGCACCAAGTGATGGTCAGCAGCAAGTCATGAGTGAAAACTACAATTCAACCAAATTTCTCCATTTCTCAAACACTAAAGCAACTTTGCAATAAACCATCCTGCTCCTCTCATCTTGCCACTCCCTTTCTTAAAATGATGAATTCAACCCACGTAAAGGATTGGCAATGTAGAGCTCTCAAACAGATGTCTTCTGTTCTCGGGCAATTGAGGTGCATTGTGTAAATAGCTGAGATGCAGGCCCCTCCACACTTCTCTTTGTCTGAGTGCTTGATGCATATGAATTTATACTGAATACCTGCAGTGTGCAAGCCCCTTGAAGAGTCAGTCCCAGACCTCTGAGCAAACACTCACCTCCAAGGAGCAAGGCTGGCAAATATGTCTGATGGTTCCATCAAATGGACTTAAAAGCTCAGTTAAGATCTCTAAGAACATTTCACCCCCTGAAGTGATCCCCACCCCTGCTCCCGCCCCCAGCCCTCTAATTAAAAAGAGATCTCTACCTACATTCCTGTGTAGGGTGAAATATCTCCATATTGTGCAGACATCATGAACTGATGATTACATTAAGGACAGCTCATGGTTCTGGCTATTGCCTGTCATTAACAAGTCCCAAATGCACCCTAAAGCCTTTTTAAAATAAAAGCAAATATTTACAGACCTATAAGAAATCAACTACTGCTATTGGGAACAACTGCAACTCTGGCATATACATTGTATGTAGTACAGACATGCACATTTTAATTATATTAAAATATTATATGCACAACTGTAACATGTTAGACAAAAACTACTTTTCAGAAGACAGAGGATAGTACAGGCAGCCAAGACACCTTAGTCTGTTTCACATAGATTCAGTGGTGAAAAGCACAGGGCAAACCCAGTTGTGCAGCCTGATCCCCGTTCAGATCCTGTCACTGTCACGGCCACTGCCAAACTTTGGACAAGTCACTCATCCTCTCTGCATCACATGGGCCAGCAGGATGATGGTGTCAGTGGTGTCCACCTTCTTCCCCAAAGCATCTTCTTGGCCACATGAGTAACCCAGAAGCAAGAAGTCAATTGGACCAGTAAAGGCTAGCTGTAGACAGGTCTGAACTCACTTTATGGATCTGACTAGTAGGCAGGTCTGGAAATCTGTATCTGCGCTTCTTATTTTATCAGGTGGTAAGCCTGTCCATTAGGCAGGCAGTTTTTTCCCCAAGACTATTCCAAATTTCAGATACAGCTAAAACGCATGGTAGTGCTGATGGTTTTGGAGTTTCTTACATTTTTATGAACAGGAAACAGCTGCAGATTTAGCTCCTTTTTGTGCAGTCCTAGGCACTGATTCATCTAATTTGTGTGCAAATATCAAATGAAGAAATTATCATCTGACAGCTGAATGTTCCACTAAATCTTTTTGATAACAGTAGATAGCACTAGCAGAAGTTCATCCTGTTCAGTTCAAATAGTGGTATTGCCTATGGAAAAGTGGATTTCATCTGCATCTGTCCCCTTTCTATTATTCTTTTTTTATTCTCTTTTCTTCACTACCTGCAGGAGTTTAAAGTTTGGAGGAAAGCAGAACTGCAGAATTATAAAGGTAGTGTAACAGCAGTCACAGATATGTTAGATATGACCAGCTTTTTCCAGTGGACCTTTCTGAGTGGTTTGGTTATACTGGGGACAGTATTTTAATTTTGATTAACAGGTAGTAATGGTATACAAAGAATATAGAGTACAATTAGCTCTACACAGAAGGAGGTGGAGTGCCAGGACTCAGGGATGAAGCTCTCTCCCAGTTGCCAGGCCAAGCTTACGACCAAGGTAGGTAACTCCAAGATAAGGTTAAGTGACTCACAAACTTGTATGCAAAGCTGGTTTAAGAAACTCCTGTCCTTTGTGCTTATCCATGTTACCACTTCAAACTGTTTCCACCATATTCTAACCTGTGCCGGATCATAGGTATGTTCTGTGTTAAAAAATAACTTAAAAACCCTGAAATACCTTGGAACTCTACCCCAATCAGTAATTAGCTGAGGCATGAGCTAGTTACCAGCATTTGAAATAAAGGTTAACTTTGCCAATAGGTATGCCTAATAACAACCTATTTAGGCATTTATTAAATTCTTTAAATTAGTAGGATTTTTACATGCACAAAATACATTGTGGAAATACATCAACAGTTGTTTTCTGGTATTGCAAGGTCTGAGAACTTCTGTGGGTTTTTTAAATCAAATTCTGATACTTTGTGATCAAATTGATGCTATTTGAACCCAAACCACTACCTAATTCCCTTTAAAATTACTTGCATGGTAAATAAATATCCATTTTCAAATGCAGATTATGATTTAAAGAAGGTGAATCTTCAGGAAGTATCTGATCCACCAGCTTTCGTTGTGGTTGAGATAGTATTTCCAATCAAATTTTTCCCTTCTTCAGAAGAAAGTATGCTTCCCAGAGTTACAAGATTTTAAATAGCACAAGGCAAGTTTTTAGCCCTTTTTTCAGCTGTTCAAGGAGAGACATCCATCACCTTGTGGATGTCACATTTGCTGGCTCTGACTGGTCACAGTGGGTATTTCAGTGACCCTAACAAGCTGGTATGTTTATCTCTGCACTTTGTGACACAGCTAATTTTCCAACACAAATAAACAGTAGACTATACTGCCTGCCCACAGTCATAGAAACGTTTCTAAAAATCTAACCACCTAAAGCATCCAGGCAGATTAGCTGCAAAAGCTAACCATATTTTGCTGAACTATAAACCACATTTTCCTGTATTACTCTCACATTTTCAATCCATTCCTGGAGACTGAATATCTATATATATATGGCTGACGTGGTACTATGTGAAATGACAGAGCCCAGAAAAGGCCACAGAAAAACTCGTAAATAGAAGCTGAAGTGATTAGCACAGTTTATCTTAGGAGATAACAGAAGGTACGACATAAACACATACAACAATACATGGCCTAAAAATTGGGACCTTTTATGAATGCTTCCTCAATAACTACAGGAACAAGGGGACAGTTAGTTGCAAAGTGCCTCCAATTACTATAGTGCAAATATAGCCACATTTTTTAAATATTAGCCTTGGAAAGCACTTCAGATGCTACAAAGAGCCTGGGATCTTATCATCTTGCATGTCAGTAGTAATAGGAAAGAGAAAAGTCAGTTATTTCAGTGACAAGCAGTGTCTTAAGATGGTGGGTTTGGTAATACCTGTGGAACTCCACTCTGCTTTAGAGGGTTTGTAGACATAAGGGCATCATGTAAAAATAAAGCATTTGCATAAGTGGAATTGCAGCTCCATTTTTCTCCTGTGGGATTTCAATATGTATTGATGATAATTCATACAGGGCAAACACATCTTAATTCTAAGCAGCCAAGAAACTATACAGCAGAGATATCATAGAACCATATCTGTCATAATAACTAAATTCAGATCAGTGTGACACCATTAACATCAACCCTTTCATGCTATTTTATTCTCACCCTTCAGGTAGAACTAGAATTTAAATAACACCTCGGAAACCTTTGAATGTAATCCTTGTGAAAAGCACAGAAGGAGGAAGATGTAAGTACCTTTATTATTTTTACAGGGAAAAAAACAAAACCAAAAAAACCTGACTTTTAAAAAAACCAGCATGTGCGCACAAAAACCCCTCAAAACCGAAACCAAAAAACAACCTAAAGCATTTAAAATCATGCAAAAGTTAAAAATATTCTCAGAATAACTGTAGGAAACACAAAACCACAAAATCATTGTGAATTCTAAAAAGTTCAACTGTTTTCCAAAAATCAGAGAGATGGAATTAAGATATCTTCAAAACCTACATTGAAAATCTGTGGAATATCTTTTTCAGCTAGGCTGTGAAAAGAAAAAAAGTCCTTCCATTTCAAAAAGAATATCTTTAAAAGTCATTATGTAGTTGAATGATCTTAAAAGGGTGCATAGAGGCAGACAAGGAAAATTCCTGACATGCATTTCAATGGCACTAGTGCAGTGGCATTTATAGTAATGTTCAAGATAAGCATCAAGAATGTATACCATTATTTTAATTATTTGTGGTTTATTCATCTATCTTTACGACTATTCTATGAGCTAAAGAATCCATCTGCCTAAAAAATATAGATTTTTCTTAAGTATTTGTCTTTAAAATACTGACATGTTTGCCTAAATAAAGGCCTTTGAAGCAAAAGGGCTAATACTTTTGCCCAGATGAATCCAGATTTTGCCAAAGAGTGCTATGCTGGCGACCTGCCAGCAGCTTTAAGGCTAAGGCTAATTTGCATGAAATGGAGGAAATTGCAGCTGCCCTCAGAATTAATATGGAGACACAGACAGCCCCAATTGAGACAGAACATTGCACAACGGGATTTGTGAATACAACATGCCACACTTCCTTATTTAAGATGAAAGTAGCTATCGGCAACAGGGTAAGCCTCCATGAAAGCCACTTAAATACCTTTACCCCCACCTTTCAAGTTCAATGACCTCATTTCAAATCCAGGTGGGGGCTGTCACTAGACCACAAATGAAAATGAAAGTTGATTCCAGAAGACAATCGCTTTCAGAAAAAGTGCTTGAGCATAGGATTTAATCCCATTCAACTACTCTCCTGGAAGAGAATACAACTCAACACATCCTTAAAAGCAGTTAAAAATTCCTTAATCAGGGCCTCAAAAAACTCCTCATAATCATTTCTTGTTGTCACCATCAACATCACCACATGAAGTTAAATCCGCAGAGATATTCCCAAATGCTGAGCAGAAAGACAGGCTGCAATTCTCAGCAACCGGAACTGGCATTATCATCCAGTTCTAATTATTGATCCCACTACATCCCTTCAAGAAGATGGGTTGGTTCCTCACTCCTGTAACACACATTGTCTCAAAACAAAATCCCAACAAAATCACACTTTTCCCTTTCTTTCCTGGCTGTAGCAATTAGCTTCTCCAGTGCTTGGTACTGCACCGAAAACAATCACTGCCCCAGGAAGAGAGGCCATTTTTACAGTACGGTCAATTGTTCATTTCTTTGCTTGTATAACAGAGGGTGTGAGGCTTTTCCTTCATTAAAGGAATGCTCATTTTAACTGACTCAGATTAAAGCTCTTCACTCTCTTGTATCTTTTTTCTATATCCCAATCTTCAATAGCTTTAATCCAGCCCCAACCAGATACTCAAATATTTCTTTACATCTCAAGAGCCATTGCCACTTTTCTGTAATTTCAGAACTCAGTGTTGAAGGACAAGGCAGCCATGTAGGGTGACTGAACAGAGATGGGTGCTCCTGCTTTCTAAGGTAGATAACAAAAGCAAAGAGCACAAATCACCAGAGAAGGTGCTTATCTTTCTCTCATATCTATTTGGACAAATAGATCAGTTGCCTGACTTCTAGATACCTAAATCCAGGAAGAAAAAACACAACACATTAATCTAAAGAAATTATGGGATGAGACCAAGCAACTACTGATTTCTGCTCTCCTGTTTTCTTGAGAGACTCCTCTAGGAATAGGCACATACATACACTGGTGTCCTGCAGCTGTTGTATACATCTCTACAGATATTCAGCCTCTTGGGTTTTAAACCCCTTGCTGGACTGGTATTTCTGGTATGTCTTCAGCTGACTGGAGCTGTGTGCCAGGGCTGCTGCAGTGTAGATGAGGGCTCTCCTTCTGCTGATCCACCAAGTTTCCCGTGCTCTGGGTCAGCTCCCTCTCTGCCATGAAATGCTGCACAAGTGCTCTACAGCTTCTCACTGTAAGCAGATTTTTCTCTATCCTTTTCTTTCTTACATTTCTTCTCACTTTGTCCCTCTTCATTCCATCATGAGGGGCTCCTTAGGGTAATTTTACTAAACCTTTTCCTTCATAACCAGGACACTTTGGGGCCTTTGCAGACCCACCACATGGTCAGTGGTCTACCTGTCATCCTGTTCTTTCCTTCCTGCTTGTAGAATAGATTTGTGCTTCACCTCACATCTTACCTGAGAAATTGAAAACATGGGACTCAGTAGTCCTTCCGAAAACTTCTGCTGACAGGCACAAAATCACCACATATCAAACCTTTAGTTGAATGATGAGAACAGCCTTGTAAGGTATATCTTCTACTGTCCTCCCATCTCAGCTCTTCCTGCATTTGGACTGCATATTCAAGTTTTCTAAAAATTGATTCTTTTCAGAACCTGCATTTATAAAAGGAAAGCTATGTTTCTCCCACAATCACTTGCTTCCAAATATATGCCAGAAATTTGTCCATAGTTCTTCTAACTAGAGTGGAAAGCATACATTATGTTATTCTTTCACTTAGAAGCAATCAGGATATCCAGAGCAAACCTTGATTCTAATCATTATATACAAAATATGCAGACTACACAGCATACCTACACTAAAAATGCACAAATAACCCCCAGGTTATCTACTCTGGACCAGAAGACAAAAACCCTGAGTTTTTGTTTTGAGATATGTCTAAGACTGAGGAAGTAATTTGGAAGTCTGTGGAGCCATCTTAAACTGACTGCACTTTCATTTTTGGGAGAGGAGACTGACCTAAAGCTGACTTACATTGTTCATTCTGTGTCTGAGCTCATTAGCATTTAATTTCAGGCAACAACACCACAGTAAAACACTACAAGAATGCACTGGGGCAACAATTTTACTATTGTCCCTTTCAGCTGCAGTGATATGCCCAATTAGTATTAAAAAAATTAGAAAACATTTTATCTCACCACTCCTCTGCCAGCCGACCCAGAAATGTCTCTGATATGTTAGAACAAAACCTTTATGTCTTCTTTACATGAACTACATAGTGGTAAACACTATGTAGTTTGTGAAACATGTCTCTAGTCAGATGCTGAGATACATGTTTAGTACCTAACCCAGGACAGGCAGTCCAGAAAATAACTTTATTTAGACCTCAACTTTTGGAAGAAGACCTAGGTCTCCAAAACATTAAATCTTGGGTTTATGAGGCTTTGCTTGATGAGAGGCAGAATGCCTATATTGTTACTGGTGGGAAATGCGATGACAGTATCGAAACACTTATAAATGCATCTGTACATTAGCTACAGGTCAGCTGTTATTTATTCCATTCCCTGTTCCAAGACAGGATCAGCTTTACCTATCATAGTCCTGATAGATTTCTATCAAAGTTATTCTGAGAAATTATAAGCACCCAAAATATGTATCTTTGCCATAAAACAAACAAACAAACAAAACCCCTACGACATTCCAAACTAAATTCTGAGGCTGTACTTCAAAAGTACTATGTGTTGCTCTATCAATTATGGACAGGGAGAAAAAAAAATTACTTCATTATTCTTTGCAACAGCCTTTCATATTCTTGAAGACTCTTCCCTGATTGGCCAAGACACTTACTATCCTTTCTGCTTCAAAATGGGTATTACATCTTTCTGCAGTGTGCTACCAAAGTTGAGAAAACACTCCAGCATTCAGGGCTGAGTAGAACAGACAGGCTGTGCCCCATATCTGCCAGGGTAGGCCACATTTCCTGAGTCATCATCTCCATTACTGCAAATTATAGCTGTTCACCTGGCTGATTAGCTATGTAGTCAGTTTTGCACACAGTCTGTTCTAGAGTAATCTAGAAGACTGTAGTTCTCTAGTTGCTTAGAAGAGTGTTAAATCAGATGCTCTCTAAAGCCTTAGTAAGCTCAAAACATAGAAAGTCTGACATTTCTTACCTAGCAATAGAAAAGAATATACATGTTCTGCTTACCATGCAAACACTTGGGGGATGGAATTCATCTTGGTGGATGAGAAATACCTTTGAACATGGAAACGCTGCAGGAAAAATGGATAGGTGTTTGCAGCACCTGGCAGTCATTGATCCTGCTTTAGGTAACTAAAACTCGACAGCTGTTTGTTGCTTATGTTAGACAGTAGTAGTAATATATACTCAGGTATCATATGTGGTTCCCTTGCAACATATCACATCTTGCAGTATCCATACTATATTATCAGGGATATCGCTTCTTCTTTTATCACAGGATTTTAGTCAGCACCTAAGAGATGAAAGGAAGATGTAAGAAGCTTTATAATGGATACTTATATGAAACCAGTTGTTCCCAGTAGGGGAAAACATTTCTACATTCATCATTCATAAATGGCACTTACCACAACGTGAAAGAGCTCATAACCCCATATGTTTAAAATTCTGTTTATTAAGCAATCCTTCTCATGTCATTACACTTTTTGCTGCCAGAGTTTCTACGGAAAATTATACTGCACAACCCTGGAATCACTTATCCCCAGTAGACGGTAGTCCCAAACAATACGTTAACATTGCTGGCTACAGAACACCATAGCAGAAGAAGGTGTGCAACACAATAAAACCACAGAATAAAGTGCCACAGTTTCTGCAATACACAGTAGAAAAATGAATATTATGTAGTATGAATCAACTGTACAACATGATGCCTAGAGAATTTCTAAACATCAAAGAATAAAGCAGGCTATAAAAAAGGGAATCCTAGGCAAAGCAGATATACTATGAAAGTAAGGGAGGAGCTCACTGCAGGATGTCCTGCTGCTTGAAATTGCCCTTATCATCCTAAAAGGGATTCATTTTCAGAGCAGCATTTGAAAAGAAAAAGTCAGGTCACTCGTGGTGTAATGCTACAGTCAATCAAGTGCCTGCCTCTGGCAGAGGGGAGGAAAGTTGGTCTTACTGAGAGTAAATGGAGGCGCAGAGAGAAAAGGAGTCCACGGAGCTGTATACCGTTAAGGTCAGGGAATGCTGGAGGTCTCAAATCATTGGGGCTGAACCTTGAAGCATTCTGTACATGGTAGCTGCAATATGATAGTCATCCAGCACTGTAGCAATGTGTGTGTAAATGGGATGCTGCACTAGCATGCCAGGACACAGGCATGGGTAGGAAGGTAGGAGTTGAAATAATTTAGGAAGCCTGAGAAACAATGAGGAATGTAATGAGAAAGGTGTTCCCCTGGCAACATGAGAAAATGTCCTTTCCATGAGGATACAGAAACTCACTGAGAAAATTACTATGCTGGATAGATTTTTTTATGGCACTTACATCCTTTATAACAGGTCTTCAGCCACAGAGTATATAATTTAGTGCCCAGAAGGCCTAGGATAGAGGGTATCAGTTCATATGCATGCCAAGTTACTACAACAGACCATGACACTGTAATTTGTTAGATTCAGTGTAACTCAGGTGTCCTGAAAGGTGGAGCGGCTGTGAGATTGAACTACCAGATAAAGGTCAGAATCTCTAATTACACTGGACAAATAATAAACACAGGCACAAAAAAGGTCTCCTTTTATATGCAAATAAAATCTGGGCATGCAAAGTCATGAGCTGAATATTTTAAAAAGTTTTCAAGTTATTTTTGATCAGGACTCTTTTTTTTATTATTACTTTATACCTAACCCTATGAGTGATAAAAGTATCAAAAAATCAAAAATATTTTAAGTACATCCTACTCATGAGAAAGAATTAATTTTGCATCTATGAAATTAATACCATTAGGATCATCCAGAAACCCTAAGGTGTCCTGTGTGCAAGGTTTAAAGCTTTGATTTTAGCTCTGCCAAACCATGAGATTTCAGACCTTTAACCCATCTATAACATAAGATTGATTACTACTCATCTTACGTCCCACACCAATGAAGAGAAGCGGGGCCTGCAGCAGAGGAAGGGGTCAGCCCCACATTTACAAACCAATAAAGGATACTTTCCAAAAAGCAGGTGCTGGGAATAATACAGAGAGCTGGAATCAGTGTACAGAGAGCTGAAATCAGTGCACAGAGCTGGAATGAGTTGAACAGTCAGGTACCGAACACTGGCAGCTTATTCCATGGCTTCACAAAGCATAATGTTAGCATATATTTTCATGTTTGAGTATATATTGATGAAAAGTACAAGTCTGTACCTCCCGAGTCACTTCTGCATATGAAAGTTGCCAGAGTAAAGGGTTTCTCTAAAGCTGGTCCCTGCCCACCAGCTCCACTCTTCAACCAATAACTGAAATGATACACAAAAGTGTTTGCTCCACAAAAGCAGCCAGATGAGAGCATTCCACATGTGCTGCCTGCTGCACTCTTTGCAGAACTAAATGGAAACACAATGAAACTAAAAAGCACAGGTTTTAAACTCAGTGCATTTCAGGCAAATGGGAACACTAGCGCAGGGCTTAGTACGCAGACAAATCTGCAGGGCATGATCTGTGGGGAAAAATTCAAGAAGCATACCTTATAGAGGGAGAGGTTTATATAATTCCCAGTGCCTCTGGTACTCTTATAAACGCGCCGTCTTTTGTTCCTGCAGGGCTCTAAAGAATAATAAAAGAAAACACAAAGCAGAGGAGGCACCACAGAGTGCAACAGTGTTTTATTAATCCATGTGATTAATCCAGCATGCTGAGGAAGATTCTTTACAGAATCAAAACGTTCATGTTTTTGATCCACATGGATTAAGGGAACACTGTGGCATTCGCTCAGTGGTGCCGCCTCTGCTTTGTGTTTTGGTTTTATTCTTTAGAGTCTAGCAGCAACAAAAGAGGGAGCATTTATATGAGTACAGCATCATGGGGACTTGGATAACCTCCCCTCCCTTCCTGAAGGATGCTGCATGAATGTTTCTGAGGGCTACATCTCGTTTGTGTCTATGGCCTGCCCTCCAGAAACCAAACCACTACCAAATAATAGAAGGCTGTTTCTACCAAATCCTGAATGACAGTCATGCTGCTGAGCAAGCTTTCTATAAATCAGGCACATACCTGTGTAAAGTAACTAGACAATCAGTAGAAAAAAAATGGCTACATTAAAACCTTATGTTTGAGTAGAGGGAAAAAAACATAACATCATTTGAATTTCTTTTTGGCAAAACAAAGAATTCAGGCATCATTCATGGGACCTGACAAAATACTTAAGTCTATCCTTAAGGCTAAAGCCAAACTTAGACTTCTTTGCATTTAACTTTTTATGTGCTCAAATGCTACGCAGTACAGGCCTGAATTTCTCCTTGTTTTAGCTGAGAGTGAATGCAACAGCAAATATTCCTGTAACTGAACTAGATTTAAAAGCCAGAGTACAATCTTTCAGCCTGAAAAAACATTCAGCATCAGATTTCTAGGTGAGCCATCCTAGTCATATGCAGAGGACCACTTATTTGTGAAGCATCTAAGCAGGAGCATGCAAGAGTTTATAAACTATATCCGGTACTGCAGCAGCATATTTTCTATGGCACTGTCTAAATTTTGCCTTGCCATTCTCAAAAACTATTAGTAGTCTCCACCTCTGTTTCTGAATTTTACCTACAGGTTTTCTTACATCCTTTTATTTCTTTTGTGATTTGCTTCTCTCCTTCCTCTTGGAATCCTCTAGCTTCTACCGACTACTCCTGAATCTTGGTGGTTTTAATCAAAGTGAACTTTTTTTGGGAAATTAGATGACTTTCATCCTTCCTATGCTCAGAACAAGGAAAAGAAATACATGCTGTCAAATACAAAGTCTAACTTGACCAGCCCAAACCAAAAGGGGCAAGTCTGTTAATTACACTCTAAATAATAATGCATAAATGCCAGGAACATATTATTACAAGAAATGCTGTGCCTTTGGGTGAAAATGAAGGAATATAACTTGGACAAGGAGTGATCAGGTCTCCGTGAGTGGAGAGGAGCAGAAACTGATCCAAAGCTCTGTAACTTCCTATGTGACTTCAGCCTCCTCTGTGCTTCAAACCTGTAGTAAGAGACTACCTGAACACATCCCCAGTCCTTGGGCTGCCAGCCCAGCACCACCACAGTTCTGCAGCCCTGAGGAGAGAGGCTTAGGGGCATGCAAGGGAAGGAGCTGTCAAAATCTGTGGACTCTCCCAATAGTTTAGCTGCCTAATGATTTAAATTACACACCTGGCAAAGTTCAGGGCTCTGTCAAAAGGAAAATTCTAGATAGAGAGATAGAGGCGTAAATCCTGCTTGAGACCTAGTCCCTGCTCCCAAGGAGCCCTGGTGTTTCTCAAAGAAACAGTCTAAATCTTTCCATATTAGCAAAGTAAAATTGTTTTCCTTGATGCTGTTAGAAGCAGCATGGCTGTGCAGCTGAAACTGTTAAAAAGGTGAGATTCTACCCGAGGCTGATAGTGAATATGGAAAAAATAAACCTGAATAGTGAAAATCTGGCAATATATCCTTGTTGCCTTCAAACGCCCATAGTAGCATGCAACTTTAATAGTAGGATGTTCGTACTTTATAATAACGAATAAAGATTAAAAACTGCAGCAGTAATATCAGATAATCATAGAATCATAGAATAGTTAGGGTTGGAAAGGACCTTAGGATCATCTAGTTCCAACTCCCCTGCCATGGCCAGGGACACCTCACACTAAACCATGTCACCCAAGGCTCTGTCCAACCTGGCTTTGAACATCG
>WYDI02020029.1:7808-21902 GCA_009867235.2 Psittacus erithacus | reverse complement strand
AAGTATATATAGTATATAGTACGTATAAGCAGTGTATATTGGCAGTATCTTCCAAAAGCATGAATACAAGTTGAATGTACACTGGAAACAAGTGAAAAAGTCAACACAGACTATCCGGATCTACACTTAGATGAATACAGAATAACCTATAAAATACCAGTATTTCTCTAAATATCACTGTGAAGCACCCTTTGTCTTGAATACTGAGTACAGTGCTGGTTTGCCTATCCCAAAATATTTCTTCAAGACCTTAAAAAAGTACACAGAACAAAGAAGGCTGTTAGAAATACGGAAAAACTGAACACTGAACAGATGATCACCTTGCAAAAGCCAGGAGAAGTGGGAAGACAACAACTATGCAGTAGTCCTCTAAAATCTACTGTGTTAAAGATGTTGAGACTAGGAAACTATTATTTATTATTTTCCATACACAACTGCCATATCTACACATCTACCTTCAGGAACGGCAACTCAACCACTTCCCAGGGCAGCCTGTTCTAATGCTTGATCACTCTTTCAGTGAAGAAATTTTTCCTAATATCAATCTGAACCTCTCCTGGGGCAGCTTGAGGCCATTTCCTCTTGTCCTATCGTCTGGGAGAAGAGACCGATACCCACCTCACTACAAACTACTTTCAGGTATTTGTAGAGAGTGGTAAGGTTCCCCCTGAGCCTCCTCCAAGGAACAGAAGAAATCAAATTAAAATACAGCCACCAAAATTTAACACTCTCAGTTTAAGATCTCTTTACCTGGTAAAGTCTTTAACAGTATTTCCCACAGCATTCTCCTGGAGAAACTGGCTGCTCATGGCTTGGACAGGCACACTCTTCACAGTGCAAAAAACTGGCTGGGTGGTCCAGCTCAAAGAGTTGTGGTGAATGGAGTTAAATCCAGTTGGCAGATGCACAAAAATGGTGTTCCCCAGGGTTCACTATTGAGGCCAGTTCTGTTTAATATCTTTACCAGCGATCTGGACAAAGCAATCAAATGCACCCTAGTAAGGTTGCAGATGACACCATGTTGGGTGGGAGCCTTGATCTGCTTGAGGGAAGGGAGGCTCTACAGAGGGATCTGGAAAGGCTGGACCAGTGGACCAAGGGCAGTCGTAGGAGGTTCAACAAGGCAAAGTGCCAGGTCCTGCACTTGAGTCACAACAACCCCATGCAACACAACAGGCCTGGGGAAGAGTGGCTGGAAAGCTGCTCGGTGGAAAAGGACCTGGAGCTGCTGGTTGACAGAGCTGAACATGAGCCAGCTGTGCCCAGGCAGCCAAGAAGGCCAATGGTATCCTGGCCTGTATCTGAAATAGGATAGTCAGCAAGGCCAGGGAAGTTATTGTCCCATTGTACTACATACTGGTGAGACCACACCTCTAATACTGTGTTCAGTTTTGGGCTCTGTGCTACAATGAAAGACATATAGGTGCTGTAGCTCAACCAAAGGAGACCAATGAAGCTGGTGAAGGGTCTAGAGAACAAGTCTTAATGAAGAGTGGCTAGGGGAATTAAGGTTGTTTAACCTGAATAAAAGGAGTCTACAAAAACCACCCAAAAGGAGGTTGTAGCAAGGTGGGTTTCAGTCTCTTCTCTCAAGTAACAAATGACAGGACAAAAGGAAGTGACCTCAAGTTGCTCAAAGGGACATTTAGATTGGATATTAGCAAAATTTTTTTCCCCAGAAAGTTTGTCAAGCATTGGAACTGGCTGCCCAAGAAATTATTTGAATCACCATTCCTGGATGCATTTAAAAGGTGAGTAGATGTGGCACTCAGGGACACGGTTTAGTGGTAGACTTGGCAGTGTTAATTTTACAGCTGGACACAATGATCTTAAAAGGTCAAAGGTATTTTCCAACCTAAACGATTCTATGATTCTATTAGTATATCACTTTAAAAAATGTACATGCTCTAAAACAATGAAAGAAGACATTGTGAAAAATAAGCTTTCTTCAAAGGATCAAAACATAACAGGGTATTTAAAAAAAAATCATAAAGGCAAATATATGCACACATTGTGTATACACAAATCTTTTCCACATTCCATATGAACAGACATCCTGCTGGACAGGAATACTGCTACAGTTATGCAGCTGAACACTCAAAAGTTATCAGATAATACATCACCGTAAATAATGAAATTCATTGCTCAGTTGCATATTTTTCCCCAAAGGGCTTAGTTTTATTCAGTTCACAGAGTGAATGAGAATCCCTTAGCAGGAAGCTATTCAATATTTTGTTCTAACTTTATTGTTCCAGGTTTGGCACTTCCCTTATTATTCACATATTGCGCAAATCCTGAAAATGAAACTAGCAATTTCCTTCCTAATCTTTCAGTGGGCACCAGAAACCATTCATTTTTACCAGGTTTTGTGCAAGAACATGACATCATCATCTCAACTTCACAGACAGTGAACTGAGCCCAAAAGCGTAACAACAGCAACAAAAAAATCCTATAATTCATGGTTGCCCAACTGTAGGCATTTCAAGCACAGTCCTCCATGTATTCAGCTTTATACACCCCAGGAAAACATGGACTGGTGATCAATATATTCAGTTCTCTTGCTGTGTCAAACCACCAGCTATGATTACTGAAAAACAAAAGTATATTCACAGCCCATTTTCTAAAATTTACACTTTAAAGAAGAAAAGGCAATCAGGACTGGAAAAATCAGCCTTGTAATTCTTGGAATGCAAAATTTCTAAAGTATTTCTGGGAGCATCAGATATAATTTCTTGAAGAAAACATTTACTCTTACAACAAATGGGAATAGTATGTGCTGAGGTACATGTACCATTTTATATTTATCATCTATAAAAAGCAAGTTATGTACATAAAAATTCACTTAGGGAGGGTTATACTTAAATACTGGATTACATCTGAAAACTTGAAAAGCACAGGTCTGTGCTTTTTGTAGGTCTGTGTGTCCTTCCACATGCATAAAAGTTAATGTAGGACTAAATCATGGCTTGCCTTGATTTCAGCTATTCATAAGAAACAATATGTGAAATAATGTCTTGGTGCCATGTTACCACAATTAATTCTACCTTTTTTTTTACCTGGTAACACCATAAAGGGCTGTGATTTCTGTATTTCTGTCTAGGGCTAGGAAAACAGAGGCAACATTTTTTTGGAGTTTACTCCTTTGGAGTAGAGTACTCTGGGCTACAATGAAATATCCTTGACCACCAATGACTGTCAACACCAGCTTGATGAACACACATCCAGAAGGACCACTGAAACTATTCGGAAGAGCTAGCAGTGAAACTACAGGAATCACCCTGTCTCTGGGGAAACAAATGTGTTTGACTTTTCATTTGAAACACTCTGCACTTGAACACTTTGCAACTTTAAGAATAACACCTCTCCAAAATAAAAAATGATTACTCCAGAAGACGGACTCGAAGCATCAAATAATGGAAAAGTAGTCATCATAATAAAGTGTAAAGCTGCTATTGAAAATAAAAGGCAATAGTACCTTCCACTGTTGTCCATAAACCAGTATGTGTTTCTTGGCAACATCTATCTGGTTCCAGGCCAATGCCAAATCCAGCTGATCTGAAGCAGACATATTTGTACCTAGGAAACAAGCAAAGGGCCTAGAAGTTTTCACACACTGATGTTACTCCTTTGCTTTGAAAAACATGTATTTTTGGATAGGTACCTTTCAAGAGTGCAGTCAGAATTGCCAAATCAATGTCCTGCTGATCGTCTGACAGCGCATCAAATATGGTTATCTGTTAGAATTGCAGAAGTATACTATTTGAGGTGAGGCAGAGAAGTCTGTAGTTATTTCTTCTTGGTAAGGGCTGTGATAGATTAAATCATACACATTTCAACACAAACAACGGCAAAAGCCCAGACATGATTTTCCTTTGTTTCAGGCAGAAAATGTACCATTTTGGTTTTTAATGCAATGGCATCACAGGCAAATTGGAATCAACCTACTCCATAACAAATTGAGTCTACTTGCTTTTGACTAGCCTTTAAATCTGAGAAATGTAAAAATGCAGTATGGCTGATATCTACTCAGTATTAAACTCAACAACAGCCACTCCAAGTGAAACAAAATATCAAACAAACATGAATAAAACCATACATATTTTAGTGATTACTGCTATAACTGTCATTACTCCCATAGCAAATACTTGGTCCTCCATCATATTTGAAAAGTCACAATGGACTAGTGAAATTCCTAGTGAATGGGAAAGGGAAAACATAACCCCTGGTTTTAAAAAGGCTAAAAAGGAAGACCAGGGAACTACAGGCCAGACAGTCTCATCTCTGTGTCCAGCAAGATCATGTGCTAAGGTACATAGACAACAAGGTGGTGACTGGTGACAGCCAACATGGCATCATGAAGAGCAAATATTGGCTGACAGATTCAGTGGCTTTCCACGATGGTCTCATAGCTTTGGTGGAAAAAGGAAGAGCAACTGACATCATCTACCTGGATTTATGCAAAGCATTTGATACTGTCCCACACAACACCCTTGTCTGTAAATGTAGAAACATGGATTTAGCAGGTGGATAAGGAATTGGCTGGATAGTCACACTCAAAGAGTTGCAGTCAATGGCTCAATGTCTGGGTGAAGACCAGTGACAAGTGTCCCTCATCGGCTGGTACTGGGACCAAGATTATTTAACATCTTTGTTGGCGACACGGACAGTGCGATTGAGTGTGCCCTCAGTAAGTTTGCCCATGACACCAAGATGTGTGGTAAAATCAATACACTGGAGGGAAGGAATGCCATTCAGAGGGACACTGACATGCTCGAGTGGTGGCCTTGTGTGAACCTCATGAAGTTCAGCAAGCCCAGGTGCAAGGTCCTGCACATGGGGCAATCCAAACAGGGATACAGGCTGAGTGATGAGTGGACTGAGAACAGCCCTGTGGAGAAGGCCTTGGGGTTACTGGCAGATTTAAAACTGGACATGACTAGCAAAATGGGCTTGCAGCCCAGAAACTCAGTCACATCCTAGACTGCACTAAAAGAAGGATGGCCAGCAGGTACAGAGAAGTGATTTTCCTCCTTTACTCCACTCTTGTGAGACCTCCATATGTTTGGTTCTCAGGCCCCCAACATAAGAAGGATATGGACCTTTTTGAGCAAGTCCAGAGGAGGGCCACAAGGATGATCAGAAGGCTGGAGCACCTCTCCTGTAAGGACAGGCTGAGAGAGTTGAGTTTTTGTTCAGCCTGGAGAAAAGAAGACTCCAGGGAAGCCTTCCAGTAGCCTTTTATTACTTAAAGTGAGCTATAGCAAAGATTGGGAGGGACTCTTTATCAGAGAGTGTAGTGACAGGATGAAGATGGGAGGGAAGAAGGCAGGAGTGAATGAGCAGCTGCATGGTTCCAAGTTACCGGCAGGGTTTAAACCACCACAGAAGGGTAACAGTTTTAACTGAAAGAGGGTAGATTTAGATCAGACATTTGCTGCGAGGGTGGTGAGGCACTGACACAGGGTGCCCAGAGAAGCTGTGTATGCTTCATCCTTGGCATTGTTCAAGGCCAGGTTGGGGGGGCTTTGAGCAACCTGGTCTAGTGGAAGTTGTCTCTGTCAATGGCAGGGGGATTAGAACTAGATGATCTTTAAGGTCCCTTCCAACCCAAACCATTGCATGATTCTACTTGCAAATAAGCACCTGAGCTGCTAAACATGCCAGCACATTTCAAAAGTACACTTTAATACTCAGAGACAAATTTTAGTACAATTCAGTAACAAGTAGAAGAATAGACAGAAACATTTTAACTTTCAAATAAGACACTAATAAAAAAGGGAAAAAAGTAGGAATTATTTGATCTTTCCTGTGAATACAAAGATGTCTGACTTTTTAGTAAAGTTAGAAAGGCTGTCATTTCATAAGCAAGCACAGAGATTTGAAAAGTTAACTAAACAGGCTATGTGGAGGTACTCAATATACAAATAAGCCCTGACACCTTCGTGTAATCTTATTTTAGAGATAACATCATTACTTTCACAACTGCTGTGCCTAAAGAGCAAAAAGGCAAAAGGGTAACTGCAAATGAAGACATTCTAATTCAGAGCACAAACCCACTCACAGAGTCTCTGTGCTCCATGCATTCCATCAAAATCTGAAATAGATGACTGGATTGTTTCTGTCCCAAGCTAAATGTATTTTGGATCATCACTAAGACTTCCTCCTTCACTTGAGGGTGCAGCTCCCTGAAAAACAGATATGCAACCAAGAAAAAGTGTACTTCTGGCTAATTCTTACCAACCCAATGACACCTCAGCAACAGATGAAACTTGTGTTAATCAGGCATTACTTCTGACCATATATATACAGGCTACTGGAAACAGAACAAACGAAAAAGGTAGCAATCCTCACAGGATTGTCTGTGAATATAGAGCTAAAAATCACTAGAAGTTTGGCAAACTTCTTATTTTTTTCAATAAACATATAGAGATAACATTAAATTCCTCATTGTTCATTAGGTTTCATACTTTTCCCATCTTTTTTCCCCTCATTTATATTCCTGTCAACTTTTTCATACATATTTACATTTCTTTTTGAAATGGCAGGAATTTTTTTTTAAAGGTCAAAAATGTCAAAGAAAAAGTAAGAGAAGAAAAAAGTTCTCAAAAGAACACACTAGAGAAATGTAACACCCCCCCAAAAGAGTGTTTAGAAAAGGTAATTAATAAATAAATAATTAGGATATAAAGTTTATTAAATTGTTCTCTCCTCTTTTTTTTTATTTGAACAAACCCAGACCATCTTTTTAAAATTTGGTTCTTTATTTTAACAGCCTTTGAAAAATTTTCCCCAAAATATTAATTTGCTATACAAGTAGATGTGTATTTCTTTCCAGTTTGGATGTAAAATTTTCATCAAGGTGGGTTTAACAGAGTGCAACTGAGGCTGCATAAAGTGTTACAGCTAGATGAGTATGACAAATCAGGGTTACCACTGACTAAATAAACCAAAGCCAAAGCCAAGGAGCCTTATTCCTTCTCCTTCCCCAGCCTGAGGGTCCTACAGCAACTAACTTCAGCCCTAGTCCCAAAAGTTTTGTGCAACCCAAATCCAAGTCTACTTATACAATATTGATGGCAGGAGAAACGACTGAGTCGAAACCCAAGCAGATCCTCTGCGGCAACCCAACAGTATCCCTTACCAAAGGT
Organism: Psittacus erithacus; assembly: GCA_009867235.2. NCBI lineage: Eukaryota > Metazoa > Chordata > Aves > Psittaciformes > Psittacidae > Psittacus > Psittacus erithacus. The sequence goes on along the minus strand of WYDI02020029.1, from coordinate 14,754 downwards.
GAAAACATAACAACTCAAAATGGCTAGATGTAGGTTTTTTTTTCCTCTTACAAAAAAAAAATAAAAAGGCACCATCTTAAATTGGGCAGAATAATTCTTTCAGCACTAGTTTAAGAGTTTGAGACAGGGAAGGAAGAAACTGCTCTCACTTCACAGAAGTAAAAGCCAGCAAAAGACCATGGCGGGCTCATTACTAAAAACATAAGAAGTTATCTCAGATGTCCAAGGAGGAGGAGCATTATGCCACTACTCACCCCGTATCAGCCATGTGTTTGTGGGTAAAAGCCAGGATATCTGCAGCTCTGCCAGTGCCCTCATAGACCACCACAGGGACAGTTGGGCTGGCCCTCACGTACTCCCACACCATCAGGATCACACTGGGGCCTCCTTCCACCACCAACCCAATTACGGGTACACCTTGGCCCACTCCTGTTTCAAAACACACCTAACCAGTTACAAACAGGTCTAAGTCACACACAGAAAAATCAGAATATCTGGTAAATAAATACTTATGAAGGAGTCTCACACACTGTTCAATGGAGATGAAATCAGGCCTTCACCATCTCTAATTTGACTTACACTTTTTAAGATTTTCACGGAACTTCCACAACCACATCAAAAAGACCATTAAAACCTCCTGATAAAATTTTAAGTATCCTTAGCACTAGAAAGAAGAAACATCCTTCAAAATATCAATCTTCCTTTCCAATAGCTCTTACATGCAAGGACATTGACAGTGTTTGAAATGTGGTCAATATCCGTTTATTTACCTATAGACACAGAAAAGTAATCACAAGTACTCACTTGTGTGTATTTTTTGAAGTGATATGTACTTCTCCAAATTCCTCCTGAGCATCATTTCATTCCCATACTTGCCTACAGTCCCATCATCTGCCATTAGAAAATGAGAGTGCATGCTGTTGAGGGTACTTAGCTTGCTGAGTGGATTACCAAGCGTCTGGTACAGGCAAACTACCTAAGAAAACCAAAATAAAAAGATCTTAAAAAAACCCCAACAGAACATCATGATTTCATATTTCTTCATCATACCGTGATCTTCTGAAAGCCTCTACCACACTTTTTGCAGCTCTTCTCAAACATGGGTTTTCATTTGATTATAATAGCAACAAAACCACAATTAGTACTACAAAAAAGCATTTCTAAATAGGCTTGCAGTCCTTAGACAGAGTCACTGCATGCCTTTCTTTGCAACAGCTGAAATACAGTGGCATATTTTTAGTGAATGTATTCCCATTAAAAACATGTGAGATATCATTTATTTGGAATGTTTTCACCATACTCAGCAAGTGTTTTTCAGAAAGTTATATAGACTGTGCCTTCACTTTGGCAGTCACATGAAATTCTAGTTTATGAATAAAAATCATGCATATTAATAGCCTATTTGTGTACACCATTAACCTCATTGCTCATCCTGAATTACATGAATATACAAAATACATCATTTGCAACCACAAGAGAATTGCCTAATTAATTACAAAATCTCAAAAAGGAATGGAAATATTCTGTAAGAAGAGAAATACTTTAAAACTATTCATTTACATACAAAAGGCAAAATACAATGCCTCAACATGCCACAGAATTTACTGCTGAGCAAAATATAAACCTAGTCTAAAATTTAAAGATGTTACTGAAGAAAAATATCAAACTAGTGATATTAAGCCAGCAGAAAATAAAGTATGCAAAAAAGCTATAACATCCTCTGAACATGAAGGCTTTTATTAAGGAAATGTGTCCAACTCACATCTTTTCCAATGAGATCGCTCTGGTTCTCAATGATACCCCAAGGAGGAATCCCAACAGCAAAGATCTTTCTCAGGTGGGGTGAAGCACGGCCCTTCAATGCATCCCCCACATGCTTGGCCACTCCTAAACAGATAATTAAATCATTTTTCTTCTACATTTGGACAGCTGCTACAGGACACCGATTAAAGGGTTTTCCCGTAATATAATTTATTCTATAGTTACGCTTTAATCAGAAACAAACCATCCCACCCAACTTGTATATTTGACATGCACTGCAAAAATTGTAAGGCTCAGGTGTAATGCACCACTGCTTCAGACTCAACACATATTTCTAATTAATGATACTCATATATGTTGCTAATGGTGCGTTATACCTCCATAAAACTTTATTATTGACACAAATTCACAGGGCATTTCTCCAGTAAGGTCACCAGGTTGCTAAAGAAGCAAAAGTGTTTCATTTCCATGACTTACTGACCCCCACAGATTTTGACAGTAGCTTATAAGGAGTTTCATAGATGAATAAGCTAATTAATGAATTATCCTAATTCAAAACTTTATTAATTATAAAACTTGAGCTAAATTTAGACCTGAAAACTGTTTCAAAAACACCAACCACAGTCCTCAGAGCCTAAATATTTCAATGAAGCAGATTAAATTGACTGCAAATAAGTTCTGGTTATCTACTATCAGTGTTTCATGTTACATGCACAATATTCTGCTCTAGAATAAAAAAATCTAAAATGTGAAAATAAAAATAACTATAAAAATAACGAATATTTAAAATAGAATGCCTGTCAACAGCAGATGAATATGTTGTCACTCTTTGAAATATACATTGCTCTTAATTTTGTGCTAAAAGATCACAAATTATCAAACAATTTAATTACCTACGCCCTAAATTCATACGCTCGTATGCAGAGAAAAAACACCAGAGAAAGACTGAAACAAAGAAAAATAATTGTACTACCGCTGTTGATGCCTTCTGTAATTATCCAAGCCCCTGTAGTTTCAGCAGCCTTCACCAATCCTTTGCAAAAAACCTGCTTGATCTTTGAGGGAAGCTTGAAATTTTGAATGCCTCCATGAACAGAAATCACTAGCTTTGGCAACTCCATCTGCCATTCCTTAACCATCAGGTGCATCAGCTGTTCCAAACTGCTGTCATAAGAGAGCCTAATGTACTAAAGAGATAATAATGGGTAAAATAACCATCCTTTAAATATCTCAAAAGAAGAAACTGCAATATCTTACATCTTACAAAGTTCGCAGCATTAATTCACTAAAGATTTTGTACAGGATAAGCACTTTCACAATACCACTAACATGACAGCACAAAAATATATCAGTGAGAAAAACAGACAGCAAGACAGACTGTGCTTAATTGTGGTGAAGTTCAATACAAAAATATCATACACACACTCTAACCTGACTTACTTTTAGATTCCCCTACTCTCTTAAGGCAAAAAATCTGACACTCACTCAAAACGACTTTTTGCCTTTCTCTTGCAGAAATGATAAAAAGAAAACCAACATATAAACTGGATCTGTTACCTTAGCATGGTAAGTGTGATCTCCATCTTGAAAACTGATTGTACCAAATGCATCTGTTGGACTCATCTTTGTGTGGTTTTGCACAGACCATTCTTCACCACCTATCTGTGGGGCAGCTTGATAAACAGACCAGTTACAGTCCGCTTCTGGGTGATCTCCAATCAGCCGTCCACAGCAACATCTCACATTAAAAATAAAACAATTATTTTACATCAAACACACATGTAACTCCTGGATCTGATTCAGAATAGGCCAAAAAGCTTTCTGCAAAAAAGGATATTGTAGCTTTCTGACATAGAATGTAACCAAAATTAACTCAGCTGAAAAAATCTCAACAATGACAAAATGACGTGGCTTTAAATCATAAGTTTTATTAGATATAGAACTTGTTCTCTGCTTGACGAACACTAATAATAGTTGGTTGTTTGGACTAAATAATTTTAGAAGGTCCCTTCCAACCCAAACCTTGCTGTGATTCTGCATGATTCTGTAACTGCTTGAGAGTCGCATGTACCAATTCTGACCTGCAGCTCAGATTTATAGCAATGCAGCTCAGATTTACTGGTCTCATACATAACATTTCAGATGAATATCACAGAACACCAAGTTTTGCAATGGCTATTACTACAGGTTATTCTAGGTACAGAAGAAAAATCATTAATCAGGAGGAGAGGAGCAATCTTCAGTCTAGAGAAAACTTCAGGGTGAACTTTATACTAACCCGTAAGATGCCAGCAGGGTAAATACACAAAATAAATGGCCTCAAGTGCAATCTTAAGGGAAATTCAGCAGCAGCTTGGTTAGCATTGAAAGTTTGCAACTGAATAAATAACCCAAATTCCAAAATCAATTGGTATTACTGTCAGGCTTTGACATGCTCCAGTCTCTTCTATAAAATTAACTTCAGTGTCATTTATAGTGACATCTGACAGTCCCATTTTCCTTAAGACATTTCAGAAGTTCAAATACCCTTGGGAATGGAGATAAATTATTCCCTTAAACTCTTTTAAGATACCAACTGGCCTCCAACAACCCAAACTCAATGACTGTGTTCAGACTCAGATGTTTTACTTATGGATCTAAGGGCAGGATAGATGTAAACATCTGCAAAATCCTGAAGAGGTGCACTCAGAGAGTTTTCTGTGGAGATAAGTGAGAACTAACTGGTGAAAGAGAAATAAATTTAAAATAACCACCAAACAAAAAACAACCCCAAAACAACCGTAAGTAAATTAAGGAAGCAACCTGCTTTAGAAAGGCACTTTTTGATACACAGAATCCATGAAGTTATGTTTGCACTCCAGTTTTCTAACACAGGCAATTTACAGTTGATCAATTCAATGCCCTGCAAAAGCAGACTGGAGAAGAATTCCACACTCTTGGGGAATTAATAACTCAAACAATGTTACTCAGTGGAAAATTAAAGAGTTTCATACTGCGGAAGTTGAGATCTATTGTCACATGTATGATGATGGTTAGCTGGAAGTCAGAAAACAATAGGTACTACCAAAAATGCCCACATTTTGTCAAGCTAATTCAATATGGATTAGGTAATTTACACGTTTTCCCTAGCTGAGACAAACAGTAAGATATCCTAGAAATCCAGGGATTTGGCAGAAAGAAGTCAGGCATGTGCTCACAACTGAGCCCTATAAAAACAGAAGAAATGATCTAGCCCAGGGGTTAGATTGTGTTGTGGGGGGAAGCATCACAGAGGGGTTTTATTGCCAAGCTACTCTAACCAGAAATATTGCCCAGTCAGGCTCACTGCATGACTCCACAACTATTTGCACTGTGGTAGCAGCAGAAAAAAATACCAAAACAAGAAACAAACGCAACAGAAATTAGGAGAGGGGGCATAGGAACTGCTGAAATAAAACTATTAATCTATGGACCCCATTCTGATGACCTGGAAAGCAAAAACCATAGTAATTTTGCCTCCTCGTAGACAAACCAAGACAAGCAGGTCAAGGCTCATTTACTAAACAAAAAGCATCCAAGCTGCAACAAGCCACATTATATCACTTCTAGATGTACAATTAAAATACTATTTCAGAAGACAGTGAGGGATCAACACAAGTAGATCGCTGCTGATGCTGTGTTGTCAAATAACGTGTGGACTCAGAATCCCCACTCAGACTACTATGAAGATACATCTAAATTAAAAGAGTTTCAGAGCAATGTAGCTGCAAAGCAGAAAGCACAAGGGATGCAGGTTTAGGTAAAATCTGCCCACAGGGAGCACAAGGCCAATAACTATACTTGTTTATGACTCTCCCTCCCTCTCTATGTCAAAGGAAAGATCAGAAGAAAGAGACGGGTTTGATTTTATGATTGGTCTTCAGAGGATAAATATCTCTACAGCCTCCTTGCTCCATTTGTTTTCTGCTGGCTTTTTGGGGAGATTCCAAAAAGGGTAAAAGACAGCAAATGTCAGAAAAAATCATATCTTTAGATGAAATATCAGAAAAAACCCAAAGATACCCTATTGTCTTTTGACCCCGAAAACATCATGTGGTCACTGCACTGCTGCTAGAGTGGCCTCACAATAACAAGGCCTTTCCCCAGCAGTCATTCCAAAAGAAAGAGAACCAAATACCAGTCACAACTAAATACTGCATCGCCTTACATTACTCACTTACATACCACACTGTACTGTCTGAGTCAAAGCAGAGATTCTGTGGAAAGGAACTAATCCTCTGACAAGACAAATCAGTGTAGTAACCTTGAAACTGAGAAGCTTAAGGAACACCAAACTGGTTTACTAGTTAATATCATTCGTACTACATATTTAACGTTTACATATAAATGCAACCAGACATGAGCTACATTCAGACCAGCTCAGTTTTGCTGAGCAGGCAGTGGAAGAACTGCATGTAGGCATATGAAAGGCGTGCAAGGTCTTTGCACAACTGAGTCTACCACACAGATTATCATAGCAAGAGGTCTGGACTCAGAAGGACTGGTATTTCCCAAACAGTTTATGACCTGCTCCAAGCTGGCATGCTCTCTCTGTCTTGCTGTCTAGCTGTCTAGCAGGAATGGACAAGGTGCTAAGGACTCCTGAGCTACCTGGAAGGTCAAAAGCCAAGACTGAGACTCTCAGGAAAGTTGAGGAAACCAAAGCAGAAGATTACATACAGCTGTTGGGACTTTTTTCTGTAATGTTTCATGCTGTATGTATAGTTGAAGAGCTCAAGGAGGAGAGGAGCTACCAGCCAGGGATGATGATTGAGTAAGGACTGCTCAGGAGCACTTGACCCACACACACCCCTGGGACCTGTCGGGCTGCATCCCAAGATGCTGAGGGAAGTGGCTGATGTCCTTGTGCAGCTGCTCTCCACCAGCTCTCAAAGGCCACGGAGATCAAGGAGGTCCCAAAGAGTGGAGAAAGGCAAATGTCACCCCTGCCTTCAGAACAGGGCAGCAGCAGCCTTGGAAGCTGCAGGCTGAGCAGCCTCCAGCCAGTCCCAGGTAAAGCCAAGGAGCGAGTCCTCCTAGAGCTCACACCTGGGCACAAGAGGGAGCAGGCAACAATGGAAGCAGCTGGCAGGGAGTTTCTACAGGTAAATCATGTCTGACCTGCCTGACTGCCGGCTGCAACAGGATCATGGGGACGAGAGGAGAG
>WYDI02020028.1:6624-24303 GCA_009867235.2 Psittacus erithacus | reverse complement strand
AAAGTCAAAACCACAGCACTGCACCAGCTACTAAGAAGGAGAAAAATGACTGCTACTGCTGAACCCAGGACACAGGCAAGGGATAATTATAATTTTCTATTTTGACGTTTAAATTATATTTTTGCCTTCATTCCAGAAACCAATGCAAATTGTAGTACAGTTGTAAATATACCCTTTTCAATGAACTGGGTAACTCAGCCCACAGAGGAGTGCCCTTGTTGGTTGCAATGGCCACAGCATGTATATAATGTACATTCTTGAGCACTGCTCATTTAAGTAGCTTATCTTTCCAAACTCAGGAAAAACGAAAGGATGGTCAGAGAAGCATTTTTCCTAGGTACAGCAATAGTTGTTAATTTCCAATGAAGAGCTCACCAAACAGCCTGACTGATTCTAAGAGTTAAAAATAAAATAAGCTGAGGAGGAGACAAGGGCAAGTAAGCTTCCACAAAGGTTGAAACTAAAAGAAAATAAGATAATCAGCTCTATACTGTGTGTCTGTAAGCGTTGCATGTCAACAGAAAGATGACAATCAAAAAACACCTGCATCTCTGATAGAATGTTTGAGTACTCTCAGGAGGCTTTCAATATTCTATTAATTAAGAATTGGAAATCAATCATAAAACTATCACAAAAGTGTAAGCAGCAGCACACTCTCTGCAAAAGTAAAGCTGCTGAAATGAAAGGATATTGGTTAAAAAAAAAAAAGTGGAAATTACTTTCTGTAAATAAAGAAATGAAGAAAGCAATAATCTCGCATTCGGGGGAGACTAACATGAAAAGCTAATAGGAGCTCATAATATGGAAATAGGCAGATTACTGGTGTGTACACAATTACAATAAACCCAAACAATACACTTAGAATTTAACCAGAGTTTAACTTTCTTGCAAAAAAGAAGAACTGGGCCTAAGCAAAGCCCATAAAAATAGTCCTCTGGTACAACAAACATCACTGAAAATGCAAAATGCTGAAGCAAAAGGAGACCTAAAGCTAAAAGAAATACAAAGATGGATCAAAATCAGTGCAGCTATACCTGTTGGAAGAAAAAGTGACGCCTCGTTGTGAATGTTGGCCTGAGGCCTCCTGAAAGGAGGACTCTCCATTTTTGCTGTGATTTCTACTATATTCCTGGCAAGAAGAGAATAAGCATGTAAATCTGCCCTGTTAGCCCGTTTTCTTTCCAAAATGGTCCCTCTTTGAATGATGCACAGATCTGTATTTACATTCAGAGTTTTTAGTATTTACTCATATTTGGTCCCCAGTTTCCAGAAAGCAGCTAAGAGACAGCAGTGATCACTTCAGCAGTCACAAGAAGTAGCAGTCACAAGAAGTAGCAGTCATTATTTCCATTACTTCCAGCACAGACACACTGCTGCAGATATAAAGCCAGCTCAGTATTAATTTGAGAGCAGCTAAGGATTATTCCTAAACCAGCCACAGTCCTGTGCTGCTTTTTTTTTTTTTTCTTTTTCTTTCATTGAGACTTCACAGACACAGTAGTCAAACTAGTGCCTCCCATTGAATCGGCTGCTGTTTTAAAGAAAGAAAGGAGTGCAGCCACCGCCAATTAAGGACCAGAAGAGAGATAACAATGTTCATTTTATAGCACTAGAAAAATTAATACAGGGATTACTATTTCCTGGGCTTTTATTTCAAGAAGAAAAGAGAAAGACTTGGAGGACTGCATATATCAGGATATATGACAATGTTGTACTGACATATGAACATACCTTTTTTTCTGTGGGGCTGCATAATGGTAAGGAGGTATTTTATTAATATGTACAAGAATCCACCAAACTGACAGGAATTACACTGCTACTAATTACAACAAAATTAGTTAATTGAAAGGGGTAAAAAGAGGTCATATTTTATTACTGATTTGTGAGGCAAACCCCAGATTCACAGAATTATGAGCTGTAATATGAAAGTTATGTAAGCAAATTAATCACTTTATACTGGGGCAAAATTCTCAGCAAGCCTTCTGAATTAGCTGTGCTAAGGATGAGAGAGATTATATAGGCACTTTGCTGTCATTCAGTATATATTTAAGTAAATACTTTTTTGGCACTCTTAATTGATTCACATAGTAAAAGACATCACCAGTTTTTCCTTCTGAAATCTTCAAGGTTATCACATCCAATGAAAATAATTCAGAACTTCACTAAATGTAGTAGCAACAGCAATTTAAAATTAACTGTCTTCTTTCAACTTAAAAAAAAAGAAATGACTCGAAACCAGCCAAGTAGTTTATCTCGTCATACTACAGTGAGGAAGTGAGCCTGTGGACGTAACACAATAACCTTGAGGCTTCAGGAAGCTGGCAGAACCTGGATATGTCATGGCAAAGGCATGCTTGGTGTCCAGTTCTGTGCTGTGAGTTCGATTTTTACATCAGGTAAGTGCTGCTACTACTATGGAGAAATATAAATAAGAGTTTAAAAGTTATATGAGTTGTAATTCTTCTGAGTTCTCCATAAATACTGAAATAGAGTTAAATTTCAGCTTTTTTGGCTTTGGAGATTTTACAGACTCACCAGCATTACAATAACTTCAGCAACTTCCTACACAGAGAAGAACATCCTCTCTATTCAGTCCGAATCTTACTACCTCATCAGTATCACTGAATTGCTGTCCAGGCAGGGGCTCATGAAGAATTTTAAGAGCTAGAATTTAAGATTTTTTTTGCATTTAACGAAAGGATCACAATGCAGCAATAGTCTCTAGCAATGTAAATCATTATATTCAAAAAGAAGAGTTTATTTGGCATATTCAGCAAACCTTCACTTCCTTCAAATTAACTTTAGTCTGCAATGAAATTTGCACCCATTGAACTACTAGTTGGTCTTTCATCCTTAGCAGCCTAGATCAGAGGCGATAATCTGGACTAGTGAATAGGATTTCTCTCTTACTTCTGGATACTCTGCGGTGTTTTGCTAATGTAAAGCATCTCTAAAGCAATAGTACATAAGCTTCACTTCGTAAGGTAGAGACTGATAAGTGGCAAAATATCACCCTGTCAGTCTCACTGGCTGGAAATAAAATCAATTTGCTGGATTAAAGAGTAGTGACAGGATATTAGAGTCAGCAATTCCTAGCATCTGGTTTTTGCAATCAATCTTCTTGCTGACTGGAGAACAAAAGTGGCCTAATATCTTTAATGCTCTTTATACACATACTTTTTTTTGCGTACCTATGTGTAGGCAAATATACAAACATACAAGCACACAAAAATCCCAAAATGATTAGAAGTTGGAACAGAAAATCCAGTTTTCTTAAATTTTTTAAAATTTAAATTTCACTATCAAAATATATGATATCTACTAACTTCATTATCTCTTATTAAACCAGAAAGCAATCAGGCTTGCATAGCAGTTCTTTTTGAATAGAAGTGTGGTTTATTCTTTGCTTTCCTTCTCAAATGTCTTTTCACAGGTAAAGAATCTCTAACTCCATCTCAGTATTTTTTCCCATTTTTTCCTGCAGCAGAAGCAAGCCATAGAGAGCAGTAAATTCTAACCTTGTCTCTAAACTCTGCCTTACATTCACCAGCCTTCAACAAATCAATTAATCCTTGCCCTTACTCTCCTTGTATCAAAGCAGTGTTGGAATTGCTCATAATGCTTACTACAGAAAGTCTTTAATTAGACATCCTTTCTATGCGCAGAAATCAATTTTTTATTTGTATAGAAAAGACAACATACCAACCAGTGATCAAAAATTAAAATAACTCTGCTCAGGCCTTTGCCCAGGCTTCAGTTCGAGCAGTGTACAAGTCCTGTAGGGAAGCCTTGGTTGGGCTTTCCGGGTGCTTTTCTGTAAGAAGGTGAAATACTTGGAGATGCGCAGCTGGTTTGAAGTTGTCAGTCCCAAGGACTAAAAATCATGACTCTGTTTCTACAAAATCAAACAAGTAAATAGGAAAAAGCAAGTTAAAACTCAGATCATCTCCCTTCTGGCTTTTGAAAACTTTGTGTTACAGCTTAGCCTGTTCAGGAATTCCAAAAAATGCCTTCACATGGCAAGGCTCTCACTGCCTTTAATCCATTGTTTTTTTATATTTTTAAACTTTTGCATGCAATGTGTTAAGGCTGAGCTTTCACATATATAATTGAATTCCAAGGCTTTTTGTACAGCATCATTTCAGCACCTAGAACGCAACAATTTTTAACAGTAATATTGCTGAAATTTCCACACTACATAGCCAAAGTGGTTCTTTTCTGGTTTTGAAACCATCGCTTACTTGATGTAGGAAGTGTTTCAAGGCCCACTGAGTGATGACTGCAGCACCACAATGCCCTGGAGGTAACATGGCAATTGCAGATTTGGACAGTTGCAGTTATAGATCTAGACTCCATTATCAGGAAACATAAAGCAGCATCCAGGCAGTTATCAATGAAACTTCAGCTACACCAGGGCAAATTTTAACCAGAGACCTGAGCGCTATGGTGGAGTTTCTTAGGATCTTCCATTCACACGAGTGTTTTCCATAACTTATATTAATGCTCAAGACACAGAAAGGCAGCAGTGAGTCTGATTAAAGAAAAACAGGACCTAAGATGGATGAAAACCAAAGAGAATGCATTTGGAAACAGATCTGACATGCAACTATGCAAAACCTGAAATTAAGTTTTAAAATGTTATATGAAAAATATTTGACAATACAGCAGAAAATGAGCATTAATCTATTATAATAATAGACCTTGGAAATTTTTAATTGAAGTGATAGATTGACATTACTCTAAATCATGAGGCATTAAAAAAAAGACAATAAAACATAAGCAGGTGATAAAAATGCAATTACAGCCAAACTTTTTCAGAAAGAATATTCAAAGCTATGAAAGGCATGGCAATATTTTTTGAGCTTCCCTCTACTCCCCCCCCCCCTACATTTCAGGAATCTTTAATGTCTTTTCTTCGCAAATGAATGGTGACCTATATGATCCTAGTCATTAAAATGTATCTAAAATAACTTCTACGTTGAAGGTTTCCTATTTTTGTATACGTAGTATAGGGCACGCCTAAGAATAAAAAAAGAAAAAAAAAAAAAAGGAAAATACAATGCGTCAGATAAATATGCAAAGTCTGTGTTTTGTAACAAGCCTTGGATCACTGAAAATGACCCCTTAGTGAATGACTTTATCATGCTTCTGTCTAGTAATTCTGCTGAAATCTTTCCTTCTTTCAGGAAGAACATGAGGATGGGCCGGGTTAGTTTTCACCATTACTTGGATCAGGTGTTGCCGGGCAACATCAGGTACATCCCAGTGGAAGAGCCAAAAGGAGATCCAGCGCTAAAAGTCTGATTTACAAACTTCTTATCTCAAAGAAAGACACTGTGGATTTGGTTTACAGCTGCTAATCCTTGATTTCAATTGCGGTCAGACTTGCCCAAAACCTGAATTGCTATTTAGAATATATCCTTTGGGAATAGAGAGCAAGGAAACCTACATCTTTTAAAGTAGTTTGAAAAGCTTAAAAGATGAAATAATAATTTAAAGCACCTGATTATGGTTTACTAACTACCTACAGTTGTTTTCTTTTATGGCTTATTTCATAAGTATACCCTAAGAAATGTTTGGAGCATTGTCTTGTTACAATACGAATACAATAGGAGTAATTTACAATAAGTGGCTTAATGAGTATATCAAAGCATAGAACAGCATGCCTAGTTCTTTCAAGGTAAAATTGTGTAAACCAGAAAGAAACTCTGTTACAGTCAAAGGTATCACTAGACTACAAAATCAAACAGCCAACAGGTGGGTAGTAAAAAGCTCCATTTGTTGCAGATATTGATCCATTCTACAGATATCAGCTCTCCTCTAATGTTACTGCTTTGCCAATAGAAAGGCCAGACTGGCAGAAGATGGAGCTGCTGGAAACTTTCCACTTTTGGAAGTACAAAAAGAGCAAAAGTGTCATGTGAATCCAGATCACATGTACCAGATACAGCAAAGTGAACAAACATTGTTTAAAATAGGCCTGCAGCTAAGAGATAACAGAGAATCAGGGAACCATAATCACTCATTTATCAAACCCGTGTCTTTGCTGAGTATATTTCAAACTGGAACAAAAAAATACAGTCCATCAAGCTCTAGTCTGAATTTTGAAATCTTATTGAAAGCTTGTTTTGTTTCATTTTTTTAGGAAAGTGTATATTTTAGCTAAAGTTGCAGGTAGCTGCTGCAAATTTGATAAGTTAACCCACCTGAAAGTTAAAGTTGACTTTATAAGGAAGAAAAAGGAGAGAAGAAGAAAGGACTTAGAAGTTTAAAAAGTATTTGTAACTCCAGGCCAGTGAAAAGAGCCACTTCAGCAATACTGACACTACTCAGCGTACTGTGCTGGGAGCATAAAAATGACAAGTGGGTGTTTACAGCTTTATTTCCTACTGAAAATAAGCACCATCCTTAGATTTCTGACTCAACTTACCACAAACTGTTCATGGGACTATTTCTGTCTGGCCATCCATTCCATACCCCTATCCTATAAATTTTGGTCTTTGGTTCATTTCAAGCAATTTTAAAAGGAGGCAGCGGGAGGGAACAAGCTGCTTGCAACATATTTCATAATGGGGTAGAGAAGCTTAATTTTATTTGCCCGGAAGAAGTGTGGTCCAAGATCAACATTTTCTATTCTCTTGACTTTTCTGCTAGCTAATAAGAAAATGCATAAATAATTGGACTACATGAATTTTGAAATCAGCCACAGCTCTCACTGCCACTTACTATGACAGTACTTAAGGAACAAGAGAAGGAAGCGATAACATCATTTAAAGAAGCTGAAAGGAACTGGAAAAGTAGCAAGGAGAAGTTTGTGAGAGATGGAGTTAAGTTTGCTGCAGGAAGCACACATAGAGGCAAAGGAAAAAGTATACAAAAACTGGTTTAAACAGAAAATTGTACAAGCTGAAGGCAACAATACAATATTTACACCTGCTTGCCCTTGGGATTTTTCCAGCTCATCTTAATGCAGAAAGATTGATACTTTTAAGAGAAAATAGGAGAAATATTAGTTTTGACTAAAGTTTACTGTAAGTTCTGAGGATTCTGAAAAAGTCATACAAATGGTACAAAAATGGTCATTCTCCATCTCCAATTTTCTTTATGCTTGACATTCTTTGTCCACACACAGTCATAAAGAATTAGAAGGAAGCTTTTTGTATGTCTACCAAGTGAGGGAGTTTGCTGTGAAACTCTCATTTTCTGTCTACCCCCAGAGTGGCACATCTGCCAGTTTATATTATCTCCTCCCATTCATGCCACAATGTAATAATTTTGTAATCCAAAACAAAATGCTGACATTATGACTTGCCTTTAAAAAATGGATGCTTAGTAGAGCTGATTTCCACCAAACAAGACTGAAAGAAATTCATTTTCTGAAAAAAATTAATCTGAAGGTGTCCAGCAATAACCATCATTCACCAAATTCTACACAAATTAAAGAACATTCCCTGCAACATACTCTGTGAAAACAAGAAGCTTGGTATACATTATTTTCCCTTCTTTTCCCTTGTACATGTGCCACAGATTGCAAAGCTACTTTTACACTAATATATTTATTGTAAAGGAGCATCCTGAGGCACTGAAGTTATCTTGGCATTAAATGACTTTTTCTAGAAACTCTCATATTCTGTTAGAGCTGATGACTATATCCAAACTGTTTTTTGGAAGTGGCCCGTGACCATGCGCACCCCAAATGGCACTTGAGAACCATCTGCAAGCCTGTATGTCAAAACTGAGGTAAAACTGTTACAACACTTTATCAACATGACAATCAAGTTTCAGTGCCTGGAACATTTTAGTGTTTAATTTCCTCTAGTTTATGTAGTCTAAATTTTAAACAGCCTGTCTCAGGTCTACATTCTCCTACAAAGACGCGTTTAATTCCCAAGATGTGATGTTCAACAGTTAAGCAAATACCATGACAAATATCTTAAATAAACAAACTCGTTGATAGAAGAAATGTTACAAATCCATTTTAAGTAAAAATCAATATACAAAGGAGAAATATTTCACGTTGCCCTTTCATTTCCTTGGATTGCCTTAGATTGATGCTCTATAATTTCCTGAGAATTAATTTCTTTAACTGGAGCCCTCCACAGTAGGCAACATTCTACAGATGGTATTGTCCTGCATAATGCTCTCCACACAGCACTACAGAACAAATAGCTGTCACGGTATGGGGGACAAGAGCAGCCTTTCATACTTCACATAGTTTTTCACAATGAAAAACTATGGTGTAGCACATCTATACTGTGAGTAGCAAGGATTGAAAATTCATAAGTATTTTACACAGTAATATGCAAGAACAAGCTTTTAATATATATGAAAATATACAGCACAATTTGTAGCAAAAATAGTTGTCTTTGCAAATACAAATTTTTAAAATAGCTACACATAAAAGAAGCTATTAAATGCTACCTTCATTATAGAAGCTTTTTGATAAACAACCACTCTTGACTGTACTGTTGTCCTGAAGTTACAAAATCGTTTCAAGATCAGACACTGTATTGACAAGTGCTAATTTAACTTTCACAATTCAGTAGAGAAAGTCTAGGAAATTAATAATATATTTATGAATTAGAAAGTTGAAGCATCAGAGAGGCAGCAAAGGTTAAAAATTGTGCAGGACTTCAACTTGAACTTTTGATAATTAAGAAACTGATTTCCTATTTAGTAGAAAGAAAAAAAAATAAGACTGATAGTTTAAGGTTTTTTCCCCACTGTGATTAGGAAAATGAAACAAAATACTAATGAATCATTACTCCATATGAAAATAATGCTTTAAGTGTTTCAGAAAGATAAAATTTCAAATCATTTCAATATACAATAAGCAAAGTAATTTTATCCTGGGAAAAAAAAAAATCACTTTCAGAAAAGAAAAATGTTCAAAATTTAGAGGAAATATTAATTTCAGCAATTTCGTATTTTTATTTAAAAATCCTTAACTTACCATAAATTTTCAGAAAGTAGCCTCTAAGTTATCAATATTGCTAGCATATCAGATGTTATGCATCAATGGAACAGTAAAATATATGTTTTATGGATATATAAATTTCTGAAAAGTATTTTATCTTTTTACATGATCTAATAAATAGTACAAAATTACATCCATAAGTGCAAAGCTGCTTAAGAATAAAATAAGCCATAAAAGTGTGCAGCGCTTACAAATATACAACTTGCATGTCCCATAAATGCTAACGCTCCAATAACAAAGTGTTATCATACACACAATGCTACTCTTATTTTCTAACATAGGAAATATTTATTAACATAAGAAAGTGTTCTAATTAGGAAACTGCATATTCCACCAGGAAACTTCTAACACTAGCTAGTCTCAACACACTCGCCAAAGGTGCAGCCTTTTCTATCCTTATTGCTATTGGTATTGGCTTACCTCTAGACAAATTCCTTATACAGACATTTTTTTTTTCCCTCGGAAATCAATATTAACCTCCTTAAGCGCAAATTCTATTCATTCTTACTCAAGGTGTGGAACAATTCTTAACTGAAATCAACCAAATTCATTTAGTCTGCAAAGTGAGACAATATGATTTCTCATAATTTTGGCAAAGCCTAAATCAATCTTTTTGGCTCAACCAATCTGGTCACTGATTTGAGATAATAAATTCCAGGGTGCTCTACATCTGTATTTTCTTGTGTTTCCTTAACTTTAGAAATAGTAATATAGATTTTCCTTTCTGTTATGTACAGGGCAAGACATACACCAGATCAGAGGTTTGCTTGGCTTCTATCATCTGCTTACATGTTTAAATTGATATTTGTGAATTTGTTTTCTGAAAACACAAATGTCCACCAGCAAACCACATAACATCAAAGAGTTGACATGCACCATATTAAACATCAGGCTTAATAAGAATCTGCAACAAAGCACATGATCTATATCAAAACCTTCACATTTGTGCTTACCATACTCTTCTTATTTAATTTCTTTCTATTGATGTGACCAGGGAGTCCACAATGGATTTCAGAAACATTCCTATAGAAAATTGTTGAAATTCTGAGAAAAACTTTACCAAAAAATTATGCCTTTATGGTCAAACATTTATCAAATTTTTTGAAATGGTTTCTCTCAATTTTCAAATAGGATGCCATTCTGCAAACATTTTATATGCACTGCCTATATTCCATGAGATTTGGAGGCATATCTCCTTTCCTTACTGACAATAAACTAGCTATAACTATAGGTAGCGATGCAGAGACCCTAGTTTTCCTATCATATAAACAAAATCATCAACCAAGTTCTAATTACAGAATCTTTTATTGCCAGCAATTATGATAAGTACAACTGTGAGGCACCATTATCCTCAGATCTTTTGAATCTTGATGAATTTGATAAGTGAGGAAAACAAAAAAACCCTGCAGATCTGAAACCTGAGGAAAAAAAAAAAAGTAACATTATACAGTTTTTCCCACATACTGTGACAACAGAAAATCTTCGTAGACAAAATTCATAAAGTGATGCCACTGCAAGTCAGCATAGAAGACAATTCCAGCAACTGAATTCTTTAGCAATTGAAGCCAATTCCAAAGCTGACATGAAAAAATGAGAAGTAATTTTAAACTCATATTTAATAAGTTAGACATTGTATGTGTGATTTCTGTTACAAATTTAGTCTGCAGTTTTTACATACTAGCAAAGTAGAACAGGGTGTATATAAGTTAGCATAAATCCTTCATAAATTATTCTTATTTCATCAATCTTTCTTGCTGTGAAGCCTCTTTGACACCAACTCAGATTTCCTCTTATGTCAAGTAGTATAAATACTGGAAACTTGAGTATGTTCTATCTACTGAACACAATCTGACATGTTGACATCAATTTTGAAATGGTCATATCAATGCCACCTTCCCTGGTTTAACATGAGATTTACAGAAATTAGAGTGCTGAACCAAGAGTTATGTCATTAAAGCAGTTGAAAGATAGTAAGACAGTTCATACTGAGAAGTTTTTATCACCTGGTAATGTCTTAAGTACCTTAACAAGAGTCTGGGGCAAGTTATATTACATCAACTGAAGTCATGAACGTATCCATGCTCCCAAAACAACATGGTCAAGAGAATCCAAAATTACTGTTATCTGACTGTAGTTTTGAAATGCATTGTAAACTTAAATTTAAAAATGCACTAGTATGATTGTTTTACTTTCAGGGCCCAGACATATATTTCCCTGTTGGATAGTGCTGTGTGTAGCAGTGTCTTAGACCTAGGTCTCTATCTTATACCCAAGGCAGAATAATACTTATTCTCTAAGAACTAGAAGTACTTTCAATTAGGTTTGTGTTCCCAAATGGTTATATTGCTATGCAAAATGAAACATTGATGTTTCTGAAATTTTTCCTCCACTGATTTGCACACCTTTAAATAATAAAATAATAATAATAAAAAAAAAAAGTAAAAAATCTCCAAACTGTTTCCCAGTAAGCCCCTCCACCAACATCTTTCTCTAGAGTTCTCAAAAACCTTCTTGATTGTGTCAAAGGCAATGTGCTAATACATGAGCTCTGGTAAAATCATTCTCTCCCCCTTTTCTTTCCTCCTCTCCTCTCCTCCAGAAAAAAAAAAAAGTAGTGTTACCAAAAATGTTTCTTTATTTGTGCTTAAAAATATTTACACCAGTTAAATGTGCAAGACCTAGGATATTAGTCCAAGGAAGAGTCTAATAGTTATGCACATTTAAAGTAAATCAGAAAAAAATGTGTATAACTGATATTTCACTGACAGATGGATATGCTACCATAGAAGATGACAGGAGTTTCAAGAAATTTACAGTTTGTCATATGATTCTATATACACTTGAGCCTAAGCTAGATTAACCTAACACTCACTGCTTATATTTGCAGCCTCAACCAAAGGATATTACTGAGGCTAGAATCCTACAGTAATTAAAAAATAAAACAAAAACAAACAAAACCAAACCTGGACAGAGAGATGAAGCACAGCCTCTAAAACAGAAAGAAACTACACCTGGTTCAATAACAGTTAAGCTACAAATCACTGGATATTGGGAGAGTAATGTAGGACAGTATCATTATGTATTTGTTCTGATCTTGCACATTTCCCAAGGCATCTTCTATTAGCCAAAGGATACAGGCTAGATAATGATTTGTCTGACTTGGAACTGTTGATCTGATGTTATTTTCTGAGGTTTGCTTCTTGCAAGCCCAGCCATAAGCCAAGTCCGTGGAGACTATGTATGATATTCTTTGACTAGAAACTGCTCCAGAAAGTATAGTCTGGAAGCCAGAAAATCTACGTAAGTTTGCTTGGTTTCAGAATTTGGTGCATTCACAGCATGGTCATTCCTCCACAGTTCTTGTGATTCCATAATATTAATACCAAATCTTAGAGAGTGCTTTACGCTAAGACTGAAAATGCTATATAATATCCAGGCCATAGAGATGCCTGTGTCAGGAAGATGGGAAAATTATTCAGTGTACAAGCTGGCTTTCAATGTCACTTTAGCTTTCGCCTAGAGAACCTAACATTGGTTATAACTATAAGAAAGGAAAGCATTCCTTTTTCTGTTTTACATAAATTATTTACAGAAGAGGAACCTAAGAATTGAAATGACAGCACCTTAGGATAGCGAAGCTGCATATTTGACACTCTCTAGCTAGATGACTGAAGCTACAGAGAATGGCATAATCAGATTTTAGGAGCAACTAGAAGAATATACTGGAGGAAGTACTGGGGTTCTTTCAGACATGGCACAAAACCATTGGGAAAGATATGTTCCATATACTGGAATCAGATATGGGAAGGGAAGGAAGAGACCAAACACCAAATCAAATACAAATTTGACAGCAGAAACACCATAAAGTGCTATGGTAAGTTATAGTCAATGAAGAAAACCTCCTGGAAGTTATGGAATATTGGTACTATGGTAAAGGCTGACAGGAAACCACTTGGACTTGATGATCCAAAAGGTCTTTTCCAACCTAAATGATTCTATGGAAAAATATTAAACAACAAATAAAGAAAAAGAATATTTTTCCCATCTATGCAGAAGTTGTCCATGGTAATCAACAGAATCAAGAACTCACCTCCAGTACATTCAAGAAAAACAAAAACCCCAAACATGTTCCCTTCCTATTCTGGTACTGAAGTTGTATTTCACAATGTTCCACCACATCCTTTCACAGTACATATTTTCTGATGACAGAAATCTTTTTTTCCTTCTTTTCTCCCGATGCAAAGCTACTTAAGCACATTTCACTGAAATCGACAAAAAACCTGTGGGGGTAAAAAAAAAGACATTTTCTGTCAGTTCCTGAACACTGCAACAGGTAAGTATCATTAGTGAGACTGTGGAGGAAAACACTGCACACAGTGGAAGTATCCTTCAGAAAAATAAAACTGAATGTCATATTTATTAATAAATGATGCCTCTTAAAGGAGTCAAGAAATGTTCCTGAAAGTTTTCAAGTGTTTACTTATGCCCTGCTTTGCTAAAGGATCAAATCAGAAACCCTACAAACTCAGTTAATTCTCAGACTCACTGATATAATTTCAGCATGTTCCATGTGCTAAAGCCTCGATCACAGATTTTTTATTATTTCAGCTGACATTTTGAATAAACTTTCTTCTAAAGTGCTTCTTTTTATAAAGGAGGAAAGGCAAACTTGTGGAAATGGTGCGAAATGATGGGAAATGACAGAGATATAAAAAAAAAATAAAAATGGCTGCATATGGTTACCCTTGACCAACAGTTGAAGCACTGCACAAGATTGCAGCATGTAAATGCGCATGCTGGCATGACAGCCAGTTGCTACATTACACATTTTAGACAAACACAAATGCATTTGAGTATAGATTATCAAAAAGCAGCAGCAATTTAAAACTAGGCATTTACACAAAAACCATACTACAACCTCACTCAAGTGGTATGCATTGCAACATGTCAGGAACACTATGAGAATAAGTTTAAAGCAGACCACAACAGCAGTGAACTTGGAAAAAACAGTCTCAGCCAGAATGATGTATTCAGATCTCAGCTAAACCGAGTTAAATACAGAATAACTGCAGATTTGACCAATCTTCTCTAGATTGCCACAGAACTGTTGTGTCTCAGTCACTCTTCATAGGACCTAACACATTTGATCCTCAGGTCACCCTCATGTGTATCCCGACCTGTATGGAGCCTCTGTCTGCTTTATAATCCTACGTATTGAAAGCATGCGCTCTGTTCTGTTCTCCAGACCAGTCATTTCTGAGGTGTAGTGTTTTCACAGGAATAAAGGGAACACTATTAAAAGACCAAACAGACTTGAAGTGGCATAATACAGCCCTGTATATTTAAGATAGGTGCATAGCAATAAAAAGAACAATTTATAAACATTTTTAATGGAATCAGAGAAACAACCTTCAGATTTCATACAGCATATCTTCCTTAACTTATTTGTTATGAGCTTAACATAAATGTATATTATTCAGTTTTGATGCCACACTTTCATAATATTTATTTTGACTCTGTCCTTGACTTTTCTGCTCATTTTTCCATGATGCTGGTGTTTGGTTTTTTTTTTAGAAAACACAAAGAAACAGAAAGCTGGATCAGACAATTACCTAACCCCTCTCTCCTTTGTTATAACAATCACTGGGAAATTGTGATATAGCTCTTGTTCTTCTCTGCATGTTGGGGAAAAGCCGTTACTCTTTCAAAAAACGGCATAGTATCTCCAGTACCTCCAAATTACCAGTCTAAGCACATCAGTTCATTTCTTGCTCACGATGAAACATAATATATGGAAACAGTACTCCTACTTCAGACATCAATTTTCCTTTGAAAATTCCTACTATGGCCAGTGTGAATGGATGGCAGCATTCAGTGAAACACTACTGCTGAAAATACTTAGCAACTTTCACTTTTTATCTATATTTTACTTTGATACAGGAAGCAAAAAAAAAAAAAAAAGGGATTATATATTTAAAGAAATAAAAAGATAACCTTTAGATATCTTGAGTCAGAAGGTCTCTAACAAAATTTAGTGGAATTCATTTGTGCTTTCAATTTCACCAGAATGCAATGTAAACAACCATAGGAACCACACAGCCAACTTTTAAATTAAATCCTACAATGAATAATTTATATTTTCAAACAAGGATTAGAAGTCCAATGCAATTGCAGAGTTTCAGGGGTGGATTTAATAATTTACATGCTTTCCAAAGGTGAATAAAATGCCCTCCTGAACAAATATCAAAACAATGCAAATATTTGCTTTGTTAAAACCATACTGTGATTGACAAAGGAAAGGGCCACTGCTGTAAATTTGAATGCTGTGGGAGACAGGCAGGGGAACTCAATTTTCAAAACAGAAGTCTGTGCGTGCAATTTCTACCACATACAAAAGGGAAAAAGGAAAAAATAACACACATTATCAAAAGCAAAATCTGCATATAATATAAATTTTACTTTTTTCTGAAAGCCTCAGAATTCTACTGTTTGGGATTTTTGTGCATGAGAGAGACCACATCATTCTCTCCCAGCAACTGGAAAAGAACTCCAGGCCAAATGTTCTCTATATTACCAGAGCTGTCTCTGACCTTGAAGGAAGAATTCAAATATACAAGATAAACAGTCTGTGAAGCACTATCGCCTGGCTACGAGGAACATGCACACTGGCTGTAGATGACCTATTTAAACTATAGCTGCCTCGCTGGAATTTTTGTAGATAAACAGTCTTCCTTAGCTGTAATTCACAACCTGTGTTCCTTGCAGTCCTAATAAATATTCTTCCACTATTGTTATCCTGAACATTTGTATCAAAAAAAAAAACAACCCCAAAACCAAAAACAACCAAACAAACAAAAAAAAAAAACCAACCCAAAACAAACCCCAAAAGTCAAGGAATATTGTGCCTGATGAAATAAGAGTTCACTGCTCTGGAAAACTCAATGCAATCACAGCACAAGTGACCTATATCTTAAATGCTCAGGCAGCATTAAGGTAAAACTTGATGCAAGACAAATGTCCTGTGCTGCAGACATAGTTTGTAAATTAATTACACATTCTGCATTTTGATTTTCACTTCCTTATGAAGAAATAGTACAGAAGACAGGCTGAAAAATCTGAGGCTGTTCAGCCTGAAGAAGTGAAGGCTGTGTGGAGACCTCATAGCAGCCTTCCAGTATCTGAAGGGGGCCTACAAGGATGCCAGAGAGGGACTCTTCATCAAGGATTTTAGCGATAGGACAAGGGGCAATGGGTTTAAACTTAAACAGGTTAAGTTCAGGTTAGATATAAGGAAGAAGTTCTTTACTGTAAGGGTAGTGAGACACTGGAACAGCTTGCCCAAAGAAGTTGTGAATGCTCCATCCCTGGCAGTGTTCAAGGCCAGGCTGGACAGAGACTTGGGCAACATGGTTTAGTGTGAGGCGTTCCTGCGCATGGCAAGGGGATTGGAACTAGGTGATCTCAAGGTCCTTTCCAACCCTAACCATTCTATGATTCTAAGATGCTACTTCCTTCAAACATAGAATAGTCATTATACCATTTGCAGAGAAACATTCCAGACCAGACAATGGTTTGCAATTTTGGTAACCAGCATGACAGATTTAAGGACAGTCAATATTCTTAATCAGTCTCTGCTCACTGTAGTACTGTCGCTAGTTAGATCTCACATGTCACCTGAAGCAACATATGAAAGAAAAATATTTTTCAGCCAAACAATTTACTTTATTACACACCAATTGCAATAGGAAAAAATAATTGTGGAAGAAAACAAAACAAAACCAAACCACCTGGGTGATGCACCAAAAGGAATCGAAGCCCAAATCCCAGTCAAAAGAATGCTTCTGGCAAAAATTGTGAGACCAAACAATAGTAATTTCCAACTTGACTCTAAAAAGACAAAAAGGTTGAAGTATAATTTTACAAATGTGAAAAAGAAAAGTATAAAAGTGGAAAAATTAAGTTATCCAGGACAGCACCAGTAAATGAACACAGATCTATGAGTCTTAGCCTGGTTCTTCATAAATAAAACTATCCACCCTAAGTGACCTTGCTATGAAACAAGAATGATTCTATTCACCTATGTGGAATACTCAGGCATAAAGACACTGCCTTCCAGAGAAAGACCTGGCATAAAGTTGTCTGCTGTATTTTACTACCATGGATCTTCAAATTCTGAATGCAACACCTAAGTGAAAAGTAAGATGTTTAGGGTTCAGCTCAGCAGTGTGCCAAAACACCAAGTCCATCCATCAGTATATGTACTGATAATTAACTTGAGAGAGTTTGTCCTTTTAGGCTGGGATGGGTACGGAAGAGAGAAAGATTTTGGAACATATTTTATTGCCTGTGCATACTGTCATGGTTTAAGCCTAGACAGCCAGTCCAGAACCACGCAGTCTCTCTCTCTCTCTCCCTACCCTCCCACTGCCCCCCACTTCCGGCTCCCAGAAGGATGGGGAGGAGAATTGAAAGAGTGTAACTCCCATGGGTTGAGATAAGAACAATCCAGTAACTAAGGTATAACACAAACCACTGCTGCTAACACCAATAATAATAATGATAAGGGAAATAAAAAGGGAAGAGAATACAACCCCTCACCACCCGCCGACCGATGCCCAGCCAGACCTGAGCAGTGATCCAGCCCTTCCGGGTAACTGCCCCCAGTTTATATAGTGGGCATGATGTGCTGTGGTATGGAATAC
>WYDI02020026.1:0-36479 GCA_009867235.2 Psittacus erithacus | reverse complement strand
GGAATGGGTTTCCCAAGGAAGTTGTGAATGCTCCATCCCTTAAGGTTTTCAAGGCCAGGTTGGACAGAGCCTTGGGTGACATGTTTTAGTGGGAGGCATCCCTGCCCATGGCAGGGGGGTTGGAACTAAATGATCTTGAGGTCCTTTCCAACCCTAACTATTCTTTGAGTCTTTGATTCTAACTGAAACTTGAGCATGTGGGAGCCTTGTTAATAAACATCCTATTTTTGTTTGGAGGCAAAATTTGACACGGGGGAAAAAGAGCCACTTCCTGGCTAGCAAAAGTGCTCTTTGGGACACTCAAAATATTGTTATAAAGTTATGCAATTAAGAAAATAATATCTTTGAACTAACTGGTAAGTAAACACTGCATTGACTGTTCAGTAGATAACAGTATATAGCTAGATGTTTTTCCGCACCATGTAATATAACAGAGTTATATACCCAAACTTATTATTCAATTTTTTTTTCACTCTCCATCATCCCAAATGTGAGAAAAGCAAAAAAGAAAGCATTGGTTCTGGCTTCCACAATTCTGGGTAACATTTTATAGCAACACATGCTTGTCAGTATGTCTGCATTTAAAAAAAAGAACCTCATTCACCATGTTGCTTTCTCAAATACATTTTAAGCCATTTCTAGAATTATTCAGATATGTCCTTGTTTGATTGTATACCTGTGGCTTTTATCTGTCTATTTCAATGGGATTCATAGCTCATGGCTCAGTCACATGTTGTGTAATGCTTTATTAGTGTCATAGATTTTACAAACAGGGGAAAAAAAGCTTCAAAAAGCTTCTGCTTAACAGCAAAGAGGTATAAAAAGAAGTTATGTGCTCTTGCTGTTTATCTCATTTTGAGTTGCACTGTGACAGACAAGAGCAGTCAGTGATTAACTTGAAAAGAATGAGGCCTTCTGGAGAAATTATATTTTACTCATCCATTGGCAAAATGTAAAGAGAAAAAAAATATGAAAGTAAATACTGATGTAAAATTTGCACTCTTCAGAATATCCAAAATACACTGCGCAATGTTCAAAAGCATAAAAGTATTTTAAAAAGGAGACCATAAGTGCTTG
Organism: Psittacus erithacus; assembly: GCA_009867235.2. Classification (NCBI taxonomy): domain Eukaryota; kingdom Metazoa; phylum Chordata; class Aves; order Psittaciformes; family Psittacidae; genus Psittacus; species Psittacus erithacus. The sequence continues at coordinate 35,402 of WYDI02020026.1, read as the reverse complement.
CTTAAAAAAAAATGGACAAGGGATGCACCATTTTGAAACAGCACATTCAAATAAAGGTTCAAGTTAAACAGAGAGGGAGTGGAGAATGTGCTGCTATTAAATATGTTATACAATTCAGTCATTAAAAATAACATAAGCAGCAACAGATTATAAACTCAAACTTAACAGGAAGTAGTTTCATAAGAACATAAGTAAGATTAGGTAAAAAATAAAAAGAATTATGAGATTCACATCTGGTGGCTAAATGAAATGAGGAGCATGGTTGCAGCTTCTCAGGCTGTTGCATATAAAAGATGTGTGGAACTTGAAAGGCTAGAAAATCTTTTGTCTTTTTTAAGGGTGCTACTAAAGTCAGTCAGATGATGTGTTCACCAGCTTATGATAAAGAAGATTAAATGTTTCAGGGCAACAGCATAGGTCTTTACATCTCTAGGTGATGTTTTGTTATTGATGGAATAGATATCACATTCAGCAAGTTTTGTTTGGCATCTTACAGTACTTATAGCAAAGTTCCATTCACTTGAAGAGTTGTTAGTTTTGGTTGATACTTCAGCAGCTTCTGACCACACAGTCATAAATAATTATCTTTGAAATATGACTTAACTCTCATGATATTTCCCATAATGCACAGTCCCCTTCTATCCTTCTATATTTTCTAAATTGTTAATGAATAGTTAGCAAAATTTGGGGTTACAGTAATTTGTCTTCTTCATTCCAATAGCTAAGCATTAATGAGGAGGTTACACTGAGATATTTTAGCTAAAATCCTCGAGGCTATACTTTATTTAGAATAATTTGCTTCACCCAGGGAATTAACTGTTTCTTTGTCTGTGTTATTGTGTATTTTTGGGAAGTTGTGCATAGGTAGTCTGGGTCATTAACACTTGACACTGAAATACAGAATAGCTTAGGCCCTGATCAAGCATTCTGCAACAAACCATTCTATTAGGTTGTCAGTAATTAAGCATTCTCAGGGTCCATTTTTCAGTTGTGTTGAGATGCTCTTCATTGACATTGATGTGTAAACAAGTTGGAAGTTTGTCAGTTCTTGGGTGAATATGCTTTTGTCATTACATTCAAAAAGTTAAACTGTAGCCAAATTAAAGAGTGTGTAGGTGTGAAACTATATACCCAGCATGTTAGCCTTGCTTAAACTTGAAATAAAACTAAAAAGATACAGGAACAAAACCACAAAACAAAACAAAGCAAAACCCCCCCCCCCCGAAGAAAAAAATCAAACCCCCAAACACTAAAGAACAAAACCCACCAACCAACCAACCAAAACCATAACACCCAACAATCCAAGAAACAAAACAAACAAAAAAGTACCCCAAACCTTTTGGCGTCTGTCTTATCTGAAAGCTTGATTTACTATACATTTAAAGGTACCTTCTGCTCAAAATATTGGCTAATTCACGCTGAACTCAAAATCACTACCTTAGCCTAGGTAAGGTCTAAACTCTCTCTCCATCTTCACATCTGTGCACAATCAAAAGAATGAGGTTCTACCAAACCTTGTAGGTTTTGAAAAAAGAAGAAAAATAGACAGTTCTCATTCCCCCTTTTCCAATTTTTTTTTTTTTTAACTTGAGAAAGAAAATTTCCGAAACCCAGCAAAGACAAACTCAACTCTTGTGCTGACTGGGGGTAACTGAGGTAGGACAGCATATGGACTGTAGTACATAAAAAATGGACAGTGTTAAAATTATGTTGCCTGCTGCTAACTTGATCCCATTAGTGGTCAAGCACTCCTTGCTTAATGAACACATTTATTTGGAATTCATGTCTGTAGCATTAGGAAACCTCGATTCCTTTTTCCAAAGTGTTAACCAAGATAACTAGGACAGAATTAGTACAGAATGCCATTGAAAAGAAAAATAAACATATGTGAATAGGTAATAATTTATGTGGACCCTAATCTGATAATTTTCTAAATGACATTTGGAATTCTTGCGTTAATTTTAGGTTGTGTACAAAACTGCTTTCCAATTACAAAATTGCAGAGTCATTCTGGCTGGAAGGCAATGCAGTAGGTCTTTGGTAGAACCTCCTGATCAAAGCAGAATCAACACTGAATTCAGACTAGATTCCATAGGACTTCCTCCAGTCAGGTTTTGAAAACCTCTAAGGACACACAATCTCCAGGGCCCTCCGTCACAATGCTTAATTATCCTCACAGTGATTTTATTTTTTTTTGTTTTTTTTTTATTTTTAATAGCCAGTTGCAAGTTTGCTGTTGTAATTTATGACCAGTGTCTTATTTCCCTGCTTCAGTAGGTCTGTGGTGTCTGGTCCTCTCTTCTTAATAACTTCCTCATACTTACTGGCAGACTGCTGCTACACATCCTTGAAGCTGCCGCTTTCCCAGCTGAATGGGGCTCGAATCTTAACCTCTTCTCTGAGTGCTCCATCTCTCAAATATATTGGGACCCTCCACGGAGATTGATCCCCTTTGCTGGTATCTGTCTTGAACTGTGGGACCCAAAACCGGACACAGTATTCCAGATGGAAGTGTCAAGTAAAGTGTCAAGTAATAAATGCCAAGCCCATCCTGCTTCCACCTCCTCCATATTGCCTTTTTGCATCAGACTGTGGTAATTTGTTTTCCTGAGCATTGGTGTGGATGGACAATATCTGTGCTTGGAGAAGGTTGGGTTTTGAGATCTGTCTGTTTTGTTGAACTCTTTTGTCCCTCAGAACTGCCACCACATGACCATACCTATCAGTTCCTTCAGAAAACTGAAGTCTGATGCCATCCTGATGAGTAGAAGCTGCTCTCCAATTTGCCCTATATACCATCTGGGGGATCTTTTAAACACTTACATCAAAAAAATGAGAGAATCAGTTTGTGAAAGTATTTTAAATATTTATTTCCTTTAAAGAAGTCTTGAGTCATAAGGCATTTAGATGACGAGGTTCATGCTTTTGATCATCTAATCTACCCATAGCTGGATATGCAGGAATGTGTATGCAACTGAGACTGATCTCCTTAGGCAACACCAGATAGTGAGGAGTTCATGATTGCCACAGCAAGATCTGCCTCCCATCTCCAGTATGATAATCAAACTCCATTCATGAGTCATTTAATATCTGTGTGCAGAGATAAATATTTTAAATTTTAAGCATCGCTGAGCCAAAATCTTAAGTAACAAAATTTCCTTTCCATTTCAGAGGGCCTTAGTCTCTTGAATCTTGCATTATGCACATTTTATTCTGGTTGCAGCTGCAGGTCACAAATTATTAAAATAAGCCTCAGTAACTTCCAGTTCATTAAGGCAATCAAAGTACCGGAAAAATATTTGGCTTCTTCACAAGGCTTAGACACTCCTTATATTTCTTTTACTTTGAACTCCAGTTAGTGTTAAGAAACTGTAAAGCAACCATGTTAATTGCTCATTACTGTGTTTTAAATAAAAAATATACATATATATTCTGATAAATCTATATGCACACAGACACACACATTTATCTCAGTAGCCCTCTTTTTAATTGAAAATCTGGTCTATTGGAGGAAAGGTTTCTTTGTAATCTCTTTAAATTCAGCTCAAAGGTTGACATAGATTTTAAATTCTCTGATGTTATTTGTGCTATCATCAGGAACCTAAACTCACAGAATATTTTATTTCAAAGAAGAAATACAAAACTGAAAAACAAAGAAGTCTGCCTACATAAAAATTATTATAATTTGGCCACATGGATTTTGCACAGTTGGTTAAAAAAAGAAAAAAAATCTCAAAAGCTGTATCTGACTGATGTTTAAAGGTAACGGTTTGTAGAGCTTTTTAATTTTCTCAGAAAGTGTGAACTTTGAAATAAATGTAACAGACAGGTAAGCACAGAGCAATCTTTATGCTCCAAAGTCATTTTTGCAAGCAGAGGAAAACATATTAAAGTTCCCCCTCTGTCACTCCAGACTCCATCATTTGGAAAGCTTTTGTTTGCAGATGATACAGTCATATATTAGTAAAAAAAATCCCTAATACTGAAAAATAACACTTTATCCACTGTTTGTCCATTCATGAATATTTAATTTGAATATAAATCACATAATAAAGTTATATTTTCAACATACATGTTAAATAAAATCAAGACTTCTGTATCAGTAGTCTACAACTTATTACCTCCATACCAGAGAAGAACTGAAGTAATAGTGGCTACTATATGGCAGGATGCTTCTGCAGGTCTACGTATACCTATAGAGTGGAATATGGATGGTTTCTTTTGGGAAAACACAAAGAAGTTTAATGAATGCCCAAGACAACTATAGAGTGCTGTCGTAATTTCAAATAAACATAACAATATCCAAATGGCTAATGGGAACAGCAAGACACAGATTCAGTTGAACAGGGTGCTGAGACCTCTAGTCTATGTCGTGCTTCACCTAGAAATGTTGGACCAGATGACCCCTGAAGTCTCTTCCAGCCAGGTGTTCTATGATTCTATGATTTTCAAATAATCATATAATATAAAATAAAAAAAAATTAACTTCATAAGGGGTCACTAAATTGCAAGATCTTGAGAAATAACCGTTGAATTTGTTGTCACATACTTCATCTTATTTTCGTATTTGAGGAAGGCATCTCCTTTCAGCACCTAAGTAGTCAAATAGCCCCGTAGGAATAAAGGCAATAATATGATGTTGTTTGCTGTATTTTACTCTACTGCTAATTAATGTTGAACAGTAGCCTTCATTAATAAGTTCATAACCTGTAACAGAAATAACATAAACAGTTCTGAAATCATAGAATCATAGAACCATAGAATAGTTAGGGTTGGAAAGGACCTTCAGATCATCTAGTTCAAATCCCCCTGCCGTGGGCAGGGACATCTCTCACTAAACCATGTCATCCAAAGCTCATAGTCCTTCTAGAACTTGCAGCATTATGAAAATTAAACTGGTAGAATAAGCAATACTTTCTTTTTATGTCATTTCAAAGATGCAGCTACACTTTAGGAGAGATTTCTGACTTAATGCAACCTTCAGCTTAGATTAGAGGAAAATTAGGGCCAACATAAACACTATACATCTGTATTATCAATCTACTGGACAGAAGGAACACATATTTGCAAATTGAATTTTGGAGTGCAGTAATGTCTTAATAAATCTATTAAATTATTGTAACTTCCTGTTTTTGTAACTTCCTGTTTTTCTTACAAGTTTTACTCCCAAGCTTAGGTCAATATTCTTTTAGATTTCCTAAAACAGTTTTGTATCCATTAGTCATTTTTCCCTACCAATGGCTGACAGATTTCATTTTTTTTTACCACAGATTGCTGTGCAATGACAAACATCAGTCTAGAGCACAGTATGGTTTGTATTTTTACTTTTTTCAGAAACAAAGTGGGGAAAGAAAAATTAAGGTTGCTTTTTGTCAGCAAAATTCATTTATGATTTGGACTTTGTACAGTCATCATGAACCTTTAATAAATTATTTTGCCTGTTGTCTCTTTCTCCAGATAAAATAAGATTATAAAAATCTTAAATCTGGCAGTTTTGGCTTTCTAATAGTAATTTAGCTAAGGACAAAAAAACCACCACACTTAATTTTAATCTTCTGCCAAAATTATGAACAAGCCCACATTTATTGGTCATTTCAGCTGCAATGTTATTTCTTTTTATCTGCTGTAAAATCTGAAAATATAGAAATATTTTCTGTCTCTTACAGGAAAGAATCTAGATAAAGTCATTGTCTAACATATACTAGAAATGTAATCCATACTTCATTTTTATGATGACAGTTATTATGCTAGTTTTCATAGCACTGCAGTATGCCTCAACTTAAAAAAACAAACAAAAAATGAGTGAAAAATCAACCCAAAGGAATCACCCATTAAAAGAGAGGAGTAAAGCACGTATTGCATTTATTCAATTACATACAGAAGTAAGTTAAAAATATTTAAGCAAACTTCTTCAACAGGACCTGGAGCACTGCACAAAGCCATAAAGAGGAGTAACTCTGACCTTATTTTAGAATTTACTATGTTTTTGAGAGATTTACCTACAGCTGCCACTAGGGCCTCCCTCCAGCCTTGCCCATGGCCCATAACCCCATTTCAGCTGAGCATGACGTCATCAGTCCCTGATTAGGGGTGACTGGTCAGGCCCAACCCATCCCACCACTCTTTGGACCTGGCAAAGGAGGACCTGCCTTGCCTACCTGATGTCAGCCCCCACTCTAGAATTCACTGATTATTTCAGGAGAATCTTTAGATATTGAAGACATTCAAATCTCATTAAAGATTTAACTTCCACATACCAGGAGTATTCAGTGTCTGTATTTCTGCCTGACAGGTCAGTACAATTAAACTGGGCACTTCTGACAAAAGCATGACCATAAGAGTTATACTGTGAGTCAGCAAGGAGATGAAAAAGGGATTGTAGTGCCCTCTTGTTAAAAGATTTGACCTTCTAATTGTGCTTCTAATAGCCCTTTTGTCATAAGGGCTAGATCTGTCAGTTCCCAAAGCTATCAGGCAAGAAGGTCTTGTAAGATTTCCAGCACAAAATTCCTTAAGGGTAGAAAGATAATATCCGTAATGTTACATGGTAAAGCAAGCAATGTGCTCCTTAAGGCAAGCAGAATAGGCAGGAAGTTTCTAAATGCTGCTAACTGCTGCTGCATCCAGACTACATTCTGTTGTTTGTTCTGAGGCTGATTAACATGTAGCAGTGTGCTGGAAGTACCCAGCTGCAGGTTAATCTATCAAATTTAGCACAGAATGGAAGAATAGCAAGATAAGGACAGTATCACCCTCCGTTAGTCTTCTAGCAAGCTAGATACAAGTCCAGAAACTATTTCTATTCTTTATCTTAACATCTTTTCATTGCAAAGGCGTTCTTAGAAACACGCATTAGGAATGACGACCAAGAAGTATGCATCTGGATTAATGTCAGATTTGACATGAACACGTATGTAAGTAAAGATTAACATTTGTATCCAGAGTATTCGGAAATTTTCCCATTACATAAGTGGGATAGGTAGGCAATAATACTTCTTTCTTCTTTTGTCTGATTTTCATCTAAAAAGAAAAAAAACTAAAAATCACAAGCAGCGCTTCAAGTACTTCAGCTTACTGTAGACAAACCTGTGTATTAGTGACAAAAGGGTCTCCCTCATGAAAATGTAACAACATTTTCCAGCCTGGAAGTTTATTCTCTCTACACCTCTCCCCATAAATAGTGGTAAGAAGAAAACTTGACATATTGTCAAAGGCCAAGCTACTGCTGCACATTTAATGGCTGTTTTCTGCGGTTACTTCATTACATGCTAGAAAAAGCTGTTTAGGCCCACCCCAAAACAGCATTTGAAATAGGTGAAGACTGGAAATATAGCACACTACTCCTGAGTGAATGGGGAGATAAGTATAGATAAAAAAATTAATAAGCCCAAGCCTTAAGATGAAGCAAACATTTTAAAACTGAAACCCTGAACTACTTTCAGAACTGGGAGACAATCTTCAGGTTTAATTAGGGGTTATCATAGAATCATAGAATAGTTAGGGTTGGAAAGGACCTTCAGATCATCTAGTTCCAGCCCCCTGCCATGGGCAGGGACTCCTCACATTAAACCATGTCACCTAAGTCTCTGTTAAATCTAGGCTTGAGCACCATCAGGGTTGGAACATTCACAACTTCCTTGGGCAACCCATTCCAGTGCCTCACCACCCTTACAGTAAAGAACTTCTTCCTTACACCCAAAGATTAATCAAAGAGGAATCTGGATGGTAGCTTAAAAGCATAAATCCCCACAGAAAATACTTGGAAAAGGACTTGGGAAAAGAACCATCAGAGAAACAATGAATAAACATGAAGTGATTCCTGCATAGCAGACCTGGCCCCACTCTGTATTGGTAAGTGTTCATTTCTAGAGCACATTCCCCACCTCTGTCGCACAGTCAGTCTGATATGAATAAGCAGTAGACCTACATGTGTCATAAAGACAACTTCATGTCAAGATGTTCAAAATCCAGATCCCAATGCCATGGTCAGTCCCAGATGATTAATATATAAGGTGTCTGGTCTGCCCAGCTTCCTGCAAAATTTATGAGGTAAAATATTTGCCGGGACCACAGCCATTGTCAAGCCCATTGCATGAAAATACCAAGAACATAAATATCTTTATGGTCTTTTATTTGCAGCCTATAAAATGAAAAGAGGTTTATAAAACAAATTAAAATTAATTGCACAATTGCCTTTCTCCTGGGTATGTTCCAAAAAAAAAAAAAAAACCAAACAAAACCACCAAACAAAAAAACCCCCATAAAACAACAACAAAACCCTGATGCTACTTAATGTTTTGCTCTCATGCTGTGTATTGCATTTCTGCTTGCTCCATAGCCAAGTAGGAAAAAACCAAAAATATGTAGCAAAAATATGTAGCAAAACCTTTTCTTCCCAATTCATGTTGTCAGTCGTCTCTTCTGAATCTCACCACTGGGATTTCTCAGCCAACCTTATTTTTCTTGGGACAAAATTTACCTGAAGTCTTCTGCAAACAATATTAGTAATAAAGGCATGATGTATATCTTTTTTTTTTTTTTAACTTTTAAAGACTTTAGTTTATTCTTTTAGAAGTCATAAGATTTAAAGTCTATTAGCTGTGGTTATTTCTTTCACTTTGAGAAAGTCAGTATGTCCTCAAAGTTTCGTTTTCTTTACTTATCAAATAATAATAGTAATAATAATAATAATATAATTAATTTCAGTGATGCTGTGTCAGGAAGTAGCTGTTCCTTACAGCCCTTCTCTGAGGACAAGGCTGGTAGGGGCAGTGCCTGCACCAGCCAGGGTACAGTCACACAGCGCACAGAGCAGCAGAGCAGCCAATAAAAGGATGTCCCAAGAGGCCCAGAGTCATCCTGAGAAGTCAAGTCCACAGATCAAGTTCAGATCAGCAGGTATGTGGCTGCACACATGCACAGCTATGTCGTAGCTGGCACAAGGACTAGGATTTAAGGCAGCTTCTGGGCAAAGCTAAGAAGCCTGTGTTTCCGACAGCTCTTTCTCACCGGAGTGTCATCCAGGACCATACAGCAGCATCAGCTGTTTATCTATGTCTTTGTTGTTCCAAGTCCATCTTTTTCAATGTACTCAACAGAAGTAGATTATGTATATTGAATTTTTCAGTACCATAAATCATCTCATGTCCACTCATCTTCAGTGGTTTCTCTAAATATATTTTGAGGGAGGTAGAGCTTACTTGTGAACCTTGTATATCATTGGGTCCCACATTATACCGGAAAAGGAATTATGTGCTTATATTTCTTAGAACTGGGCTTGTCTACTTGTTCTCTTTGGTTTTGCATAATGTTTAAAACCAATGACAAAATTATAAAAAAACCCCAGGTGATTCTTATGGTTTAAAACACCCAGTAATGATCTTATAAAAGATTAATGCCATCAGCATAGTGACTGGAATTCCTGGAAACTTCAATACTTACCAAGGTTAGTCTTAAGCTGGGGTCTTAAGGTTTACCTTTACTGCTAATAACAACAGCAACTATACTTCCAGCTATAGTGAATAGATGATCAAGGATTTCGAGTAACAAATGGGATGGAAAATAATATAGCCAATATTTTAATATGAATCAGTGTGTCTTTTTATATGTATGAAGCATATATGTATAACAATATATGACATAGATATATATAAAACTAATTTCTTCATGAATACTGGAGAAACTGCTGGGGAGAGAAACTGAACTTTAAAAAATTTTAGGAAAAGTCATATTAAAAGTTTGCAAAATAGTTATATGGTGAAGAAAAAACGTTGCTGTTCATCACGGCTGCTAAATTGCCTATTTAGTATTCAGTCCAATTTCTTAGTTTTAGATACAAGTTTATCACTCAGAATTTTATTCAACTTTTACTTTTAAAAGTGCTGCTTTTTTTTATACCTTCCTTTGAGGTTTTTGGTGTTTATCTGCTTGTGTGCTGAAACACACAACTAGATGGAGCTCAGATCAGACCTAGTGCTAACATTTCCATTTCCAGGTCTTGTTTTTGGTGTTCACTCCTTGAGATGCATTTTCTAATTCCTTAGACTATGATTGCAAACAAAAGATCTTATTTGCCATCAGGGAGGGAGTTAACAGAAATAGTTAATCTTTGTGGATGACAGCAGGGAAGACTGGAGAAAAATTCTATGTGTGGGCTTGGAATCTGATACAGGCAGTATACCCCTGCGTTGGATATCCAGCCGAAGAGCGACATTAATCATGTCCAGTCTTATCTTAACTCAGCAAAATTTCTGGAAACTCTGTCCTGAATGTTAGTAGCTGAACCAAGATTTATTCCAGTAGAAGCCAAAAAAAAAAAAAAAAAATAAAAAAAAATAGAATGACTTGGATAATTTTTTTTTTCCAGCTTCTTTATCTGTTATAGTTGGTCACATGCTTTGAAATGATATATCAGCATAAACTTTGTTATGTCTGCTGGGAAAAAGCAGTGGTAGATAAAGAATATAATCAATCACTTTAAAATGCCATTTTATGTTACTCTAAGAATACCCTTTATGTTGAATTGTTGTCAATTTCAAGCACAAATTACCCTGGAATTTGCATCAGAATGATGGTCTAAGACATTTTCGTGTTCATTGTCCTGCAAGGTAGATAAACTGGTGTCTGTAAGACTAAATCATCAGATGCCTTTGGATATTCTGCACCCTTATTGCCTCCAGCAACCTAGAAACCGATAGCCTCATTGGATTTAAAGTAGACTTATGGCCCACAGGTCTCATTCAATGATTTTTCTGTATTCAGATGCTGCTAAATTTGTTTTTCAAGAGAAAGGTCTCAGGTGCCAACTGAATGGCTGTTTTCATTTACAGAAATAATTTGATTAGTAACATGGAATCTCTGCATGGCCTACTGTAATGCCTTGTAGATAATCAGAGTGTGGGGAGAGTATTTTTAAATTAACTTTTATCTGTTTCTTCCCTCAAATATGTTACATGAATAGCGGAAAGGTATCAATGTCTGCAATTTAATAATAAGATATTTTCTGTAATTCTCAAGTCTCCTTATTTTTTATTCTACACCACTGCATGGATGATAACTTACTCCTAAGAAGCAATATATATATATATATATATATATATATTCCATCTTTCAGGATCACCCATAAGGACAACATTTACTGAGGTACAAGAAAACAGCAAACCCTTGTTTTCAGAACGTCTTACTAGTAAGATGAACCATGCAAAAAAAAAAACCAAAAACAAACCAACAAAACATGGTTACACAGTGTCCTATTTTTATATTGAGAAACTTGAAAGAATCAGCTACTATTTATTTCAGTTTTGGTTTTCCTTTTTGGAGTTTGCAATCTGTTGTGACATTCTTATTCTGGATCTCTCACCACATATAAACACTTTCTGTGTTTAATTCTTCTAAGGTGCCATCTGTAAAGTCTATCTCGGTCACACTGAATGAAATTTACCAGGTATTCATTGTTTTTCCTTGAATGTAAGTTTGTGTGTTCAAACACGGGTATGAAAGAGCACACAGTGTCAGAGTAAGCCAAGTCAAAATATTCTAAAATTTATTTATGTGAAACCAATATTTAGATGTCTGGATACTGGCATGAAATAGTTAAGTTGTCATAGAGATATGAACTATTTTAGCTATCATAAAAATGTTGACTTTTACTTTAGGATACTAGCAAACAAGGATAGTACTGTTGCATTATTTAATAAGCAGCTATTCAATAACAGAAACTGTAGTTGCCACTTTAGAGTTATTAAAGAGCCTTTATTAAGTAGGTTTGCGCACATGGAATCCACTGAAATACGAGTACATGTGGATGTACATTAGTAATACCAGTATCTCAGTCTGAACAGTCATTGGATGTTTCCTTTACAAGTAGCAGAGAGGTATGAACACTTACCAGATACAATACAAATGCAGATTACTGCTGGTCATCAGTTCGTGAGAGGAATTGCAGTTGTTCTGGTTTACTTATTTGGAGACCTTATGGGGAAGCTACAGATATTGGCATGGAAAAATTGGTGAATTGAATCCAAACCCATCACACATGCTTGATTTTCCATACAATTGCCGTCAGTTAGAGTTACTACGATCACTCCTGTGCATAAAATTAGGGAGATGTTGAAGAAGTTACTGCCCAGTAACGCTACTGCCCAGTAGTATACAATGTAGCATGAGGTTCTTATATAAAGAGGTAATATGTTACCTCTGTTGTATCAGGGGAAACAGTGTAAATTTATTCCTAGACAAATTTCTGGTCATAAAAAGACATAGATGTGCTACATGTTTTTATTCTGGCTTTTTGCACTGCATCACAAGTTAGATACTGTTATGACAAATAGTTCAGTACCTTTCTGCACCCATCCTTCCACAGGTCATTGATTCTTAACTCAATATTTATTCTGTCTTAAAGCACATCAGATAAAGTACACCTTCTGTCAAATAGCATTAAATGCACAGTTGTTCAAATCCACAGGAGGTTCTTAAATCTAAAAATATTACTCATGTAATTTAAAGATCTGGTTTCCAGGATCTGAGAAAGTGATGTGTAGTGAGATACTGTTTGAGATTCTGATACTCAAACTTTCACATCCAAACATGAGTGTCTAGGGGTAAGTCAGATGACATCACAGTCTGGGGGAAACCCATAATAGTCAGTGGAGATGCACCCAATACTGTGTGTGGAGAGATGTTGAGTTTACTGGTCACCACATAATTTTTAGGACAAAGCAAATCTTGGCTGAACTGATTGCATTGACTAAGGGAGGAATTTGGTTGCCTAAGATAGATGTCTATTGATATTTAAGATGACAATATGTATTATTCCCAGCCTTCAACTACCATATCAAGCAACCACAAGACTCCTTTTAGGACTGTTGCCTATGTGCCAACTCCATGTGGATATCTCTGGAGGCCTATCTTCATGAAATCCAGAAAAGTTCTAGATTCCACTGACCACATCAGGAATTTAGTGACTACCTCTTATGTTGACACAAAACAATTAGTAGGCAATTAACACTGTCTAATACATCTTCATACATCTTTAGATATCTGAGACATCTAAGTACAGGTGGCAAATATGACAAAAGACCTACAAAAGACCGGTTCTCCTCTCTAGTGGTTGATAGAGGCCACATATGATGCCCTGAAAGCTCTCAAGTGGCACTAGAGTCTGACATCTAGGAAATGCAGTCAGGTTCTCAAGTTTAGATGCTTAAATTTGTATATCACTTTTTCTGTATTTCATTTTATCTGCAGAGCAATTGTATTTCACCTGTAATGTCCAGTAAAGTCAGCCAGTCATTTCAAAATAGAGATGACATAAGATGATATGAACTAAACCAGTATTCTTTCTGCTCTGAATCATACAATTCTGGATAGTAAGAGGAAGGAGAGAACACACTGCTTCAGATTTTGGAGGTTCGCCAAGCACAAATATGACCAACCAAACATGTAGGGTTTGCAGCAATAGGATGAGACCTTCTCAAGCATTTTATTATATCCTTAGCTTAACAGAGGTCAGCTGTCATTCCAGCCTATGAGTCCTGCATACTCACAAAACAAGTGTAATGCCACATATTACAAAATGAGATATCCTATAGATTTTCCATGATGACTGGATATGAAAAAAATGGTTAATGATGTATACAACTGGGCAAGTAAGGCAACTTAGGATGGCAGCAAAGAAGAAGAAGGAAAGACAGATGGAAAAAAACCCCTATGATAATCTGAAACTATCACCGACTCCATTCTGATACCATGGGCACCAGCTGAAACAGCAAAGATGGAAGTCTGGCCAGCTTTATAACAGTTATCTGTTCATATTATTCCACCCAACACCTGTTTACAACAAAACACACTAACCCAGAACATCTGATACGCTGTAATCTTTTCCTTTGCCAAAAACCAGTGAATCAAGTTTTCTAAAATCAAAGCCGTAACAGAATCTGAGGGAGTATCAAGAAACTTGCTACATCTTTGTATATTTGCACAATTTCACCCAATACAAACTTGTCACAAAAAAAGCCCAAAAATAAAAACAGGCTGAAGTTTGTATTTTTACTGATTTAAGATTCATAATTCTGAAGTGAAACAGGAAACACCATAGCATCTTAGATATGTGTATGCTTACAAGTAAGCTGGTATGTAGGTGGTTGCATAGCTTGCTTACTTTATTGCGTAAGAGCTCAGCTGGTAAAATTCCCACAAGCAGTAGATTTCAGTGATACCAAAAACTTCTTCATGGGAAAAAGAACTACAGCTTCTTGGGGAATTACCTTCAAGTTACAGTACAAATTGACTGCTGCTTACTTATATCCCTGGAAATTATAAAGTCAAATGGGAAATGGACACAGATGCAGAGCTGACAGTTGGTCGAGAAACAGTATATCAGAAAAGTTGATTCTCTTCAGAATTCAAGCAGGATAATATGAAGCTTTTGCAAAATATATTACAGGTAGATTAGCTGTTTGTAAATGCCTTTAAAACACAGAGGAGATTAAAAAAAAGAAAAAAGATGCATATGTTGTATGAAAACTATGCCAAACACTCTTGGTTATTCTGGCATTGAAGAGCTAGCCTTATCTCTAGGGTGGAAGCCATTGGCTCACAGAAAAATCAAAGATTTTGTTCCAAAAAATCTTCAAGAATTAATAAAGAAGAGGTGAGGGGATACAAACAATAGCCAGATGCCAAGCCATATGGCAAACATACTCCCTGGAAGATCTCAATCCCAAATAACCATGATATGCGAAAAGTATAACTGATCTGAAAGATATAGAACTGCTCCTGTAAAACAAGAGAAAAAGACAGTCTGCAGTGATGTTCTTAATATCGATTAACATGAAGGAAAAATTATATTCACAGAAACTAATGCCATTCTTGATATATCAATATAATTTCTTTCCTAAGCGTATTCTGTACTGCATTGGTTAATTGATACATTTAGCCTATGTTAGCTCTTAATTAAAATACAATATCTGTTATTTGACTCCAGAAATTACTGACTGCTCTGGTTTGTAACTTGAGAGCAAAATGCAGTCCATTATTCTGATGCTGCTGACAATGAAAGTAAAGGAATTACCTTAACAGGCAATGAAAACTATTCCTGTTTTCTTTATAATCTTAAAATATGTTAGGGAGAAAATATTATATAGCAAGATAAAACTCTTTTTACCATCTTGGGAGTACATATTTGAACAGTATTGTGGCTATTTATATATTAGTAAATTTATACTAATCAATTCAAAAGTACTTAGGCAAAATTCACACTTACTTATAATATTTAATTTGTATTTTTGTTGTTTTGTCAGTGGAGTTCAGCTCCTCTCAGGATTAAATGCATAAACATTGCAGTTCTAATCATAAGAGCTGTCCCTGCCCATAGCAGGGGGGTTGGAACTGTATGATCTTAAGGTCCTTTCCAACCCTAACTATTCCATGATTCTATGGGAAGTAGCCATTTTTATTGTATGGTGTAGCTTATGCTTAGTAGGGAATTCACTGAAATTGTAGTTTTAGTAAATTCAAATTAATTTTCAAATGTGAATGAATTTCAGAAAATAGCTAAAAAGACAAAATTCTGTACTAAGTAGTTTATTTTTATATTTCCTTTCTCTCTCCCTCCCCCTACCCCTTCCTTTTTTTCTTCTTTTTTTCTTTCCCTCTGAAATCAAGTGAAGTAGAGAAAATGAGAAGAGATGTTGCTTTGCACCACATACATAGGTTACAGCATAAGCCATACTTAAGCAGCCTGTAAGAGGTTAAAGGTCAAAACCCTTATGCTGTTAGGGAAAAACTAATCATTTCACTTCTTAAGAGAATGTCCTAATCTTCAGGATATGTAGAGGTGGTTTTCTTTCCTAACACAGTTGTTGGCTTCTTTTTAAAATAATTAAATATATTGTGGAGAAGGGATGGGAATCAAAATGTCATATTTATTTGGTAAACAAGTAATAAAGTATTTGAGCAGCTCTGACTGGTAATTCTCATCCCAGAATATTAGTCTTTGGTTTGTATATTTTCATGACAAAAGATAATTTAATTTTATTTCTGCTCTAACTGATGGAAAATAGAGGGTCTCGACCCCGAATTTTTCTAAGTTGCAGTTCAGTTGATGTAAAGCATCTTTAGACTGCAAGATTGTATCCAAATATTAAAGGTGAGCTCCAAACAAGAGCTTGAGAATTTATACATTATTTTAAGGAAACTGCATCATCAAAGTTACAACCTGATATGTTTTAAAAGTCTTGATTTTCAATAAATGGTGAGAATTTTCTGCAAGACTCATCTGTTTGTTTGACCACTAAAAATCTTAAGCTGTTCTAGGCTTTTCACACACCATACAGGAAACACAAACTAAACCACGTCACCCAAGATTCTGTCCAACCTGACCTTGAACACTTCCAGGGATGGAGCATTCACAGCTTCTTTGGGCAACCCATTCCAGTGCCTCACTACCCTCACAGCAAAGAACCTCTTATATCTAACATGAATTTCCCCTGTTTAAGTTTGCATCCGTTACCCCTTGTCCTATTGCTGCAGTCCCTGATGAAGTGTTCCTCTCCAGCATCCTTGTAGGCCCCCTTCAGATACTGGAAGGCTGCTATGAGGTCTCCATGCAGTCTTCTATTTTCCAGGCTGAACAGCCCCAACTTTCTTAGCCTGTCTGCACATCGGAGGTATTTCAACCCCCTTATCTTCCTCATGGCCCTTCTCTGAACTTGCTGCAACAGCTCCATATCCTTCTTATGGAGTTGTTGCATACTTTGCATGCTTTGTCATGTCCACTTAAAAATTACCTAGGTTTCTCACTTAAATTTTTAGTTAAAAGGCTATTCCAGAATTTCATGTTCTGACAGCTGTTAGAGATACATGCTTTGCCATACATAGAGGAAACTATTATGAAAAAGGACTGGGTACTGTGAATGACAAGAAAGCAACTCTCATTTGGCTGCTCTTTTTCTTATCAGGTAGAATAACATTCAGGTTGTCTTACCTTAAATATTTTTTTTACTGTGTCCCTTCAAAAGATCTAGAAATCTCATGGATTCCTTTCTATGAACATTTGCAAGATAAAGAATACAACTTACGTAACTGAAACATTTTCATTAAACTTATTGGGGGAAGAGGTTGTTATTTTTTGTAGTTTCTAATATCATAATATCTGATTAAGAAAACGGATGACATTTTTACATGAAGATAATGGAAAAGATTTTAAATTAAAATGCCTGAGTTTTCTGGATGAAGGACGTTAAGATTCTTTTCTTGTTATTATTCTTGTATTTAGATTTCTGTTCTTAACAACAAAATGAGATTATTCATTTATGCTTAAGAAAATAAGACCAAAAAAAGCCGTGTAGAATTTGATTCTAATGAAAATTCAGGGCAGAAACAACTTAAAGTATGTAATAAGAAACAAATCTCTTAAAATAACTTTCTTGAAGTTAAAGATTGAGAACTATGGAATGATTTTTCTTTAATAAATTATGTAAATTCAAGTTCAATTGTGTTAAGCCTAGAAAAATGGGAAATTTATATGATATTAATCTTTTGAGAAAGAGTTATCATCTTTTCCACTAACATCAGTGAAAATGAGGCAAATTACAATATATGCTTTTACAGTTGGTTTTGGCAGGCAAAGTGAGCCTGCCACTGGCTGTTTGAGGTGAGTTGGTAGGTGGACTCTCAGCAAGATAGGGAATATTACACTGCGGTAGACCATGCCGCAGGTTCTCAGCCTGTTGTACTCAGATCTGGCTGTGGAACCATAACAGCATGCAGAGCCAGCACAGAAGGAAGTCTCTGACCAGCATTATTCCAACATTTACCAATTTTTAAAGTTTTTTAATGTAAAAAACTGTTACATATTTTCGCTTTTATTGAGAAATAGAGATTATGTTTCTTGTGCTACAGACTTGAGAAAGACAGAAGTAAAAATGGCAGAATAAAAATAAGTGTAGCTTAGTTTTCAGAACAGCTATACCAAAGCTGGTGATATAACAAGGGAGTACCTACTCTGACACACACATAAGACGTTATATATGCTTCTTTTGCTGTAGTGTTATTACAGCGTACTCATCCTGTATTCAATAGGGCTAGAAAAGATATATTGTTATCACACATGCTGCCTGAGAAGCTGCAAAAGGAAAATATGCCTTTTAATTTCCATAATGGCAGTATAATATTGCAAGCATTGCTTCCTCTTCATTTCCCTGTAAATCCTGGTATTGTCTTTCTCCTTTTTGACTAACTCTGTGCAATAAGCAAACATTTTCATTGTACTAACTAAATGACACCTATTTCTTTCTCCTTAGAGGTTACAATACATTAATATAAGCTTTTATTATATTTATATATGGTCAAAATTGTTCTTATATAACCACATATAATCAGAAAATTCCAATTCATTCAGCCAAATTTTAAGCACAAACACTATCACTGTGATCCATGGGAGTTAACTAAATGCTTTAAAAACCAGTATTATCTATATAGTTAACTGTCCTGCAGAAACAGGACTCTCTAATACTCTTTAAAATTCATATTGTTATTATTTGAAAAAAATGCAAAGGATCATCATATTCGAAACTCAAAAAAAATACTCATTCAAAGAAATAATATAGTTTCCCTTAACTGCTTTTATTCTGCATAATTTTTGCAGTTTTTTCATACACTAATTTTTCACATATGCATGAGTGCCCGTGTGTGTCCCTGTGTGTATTTGTATGTATCAGTGTCTATATATGCAATACTTGTTCTCTTTTGACAAAAAGTAAGTTTATTAAATTCTATTAAGTCCATTTGACCCACCCCCTACAGTCCTGAGTAGGAATGTCACAATTATGCCTTTTAAAGCATATTTATTCCTGTGCTTCATTTTTTTCTTTTTTCCTCTTTTTGTATAGTATGTAATTTATGTTCTTTTTCTTCTTTTTTTCCTCTGAGTTTTGGATTTTATATCCTGAAAAATATTTCTTTGACATGTTGCACTATGCCTCTTCTATTTTGTGGACTCTGAAAGTGCATTAGAAGAGTGAAGAAATTATTGATAATCTAATGAAAATTATTATTAGTCTGATGCTAATACCAGTAGTCCATTTATTATAGCTAATTCACATTAGTAGGACAGTTAATTATTATAATTTATTTTATTCTCAACTTTCCAGTTTGTTGATAAAGCTATATGCCTGTATCCCAAACCCAAAGAGTATAGTAATAATGGTAGATTTGGATTCTTCCTTGCCTTTGGGTCTACATGCAGCTATTCACATGTGCTTGCCAAAACCACCAGCTTACTTACTTTTTCTATCCCTGTCCTCAATTATATTATTTCTTGTATGTTTAATATTTCTTCTTTATTCTCTTTGACCCCCTAAAGCTGATTTTACCAGCTTCTAAGTGACAGGTGGTTGACTGTTTGTGACTAGCATCTACATTCAAGGGTCCGGGCCTGTACTTTGAAGGCCCCCATGGTTACTCCATGGCTCCAGTCTTCTATGCTACAGTCCTTTTCTAGTGTCACAGGTACCTCTTTCTGCTGCATAACATAGCTACATGTTGGTTTTAGCTATGTACTGCTTTTGGCTGGGATAGAGTTAATTTTCTTCCTAATAGCCTGTATGGGGTTATATTTTGGATTTGTGACAAAAGCAGTGTTGATAACACAGAGATGTTTTAGATATTGCTAAGTAGAGTTTACACAGAGTCAAAGCCTTTTCTGCCCCTTGCACCCTGCCATCTCTGAGTAGGCGGGAGCTGGACAGGAAGATGAGAAGGGACACGGACGAGACAGCTGACCCCAACTGTCCAAAGCGATATCCCAGACTGTATAATGTCATGCTTAGCAATGAAAGCTGGGGGAAGAAGAAATAAGGGGGGACATTCAGAGCTACAGTGTTTATCTTCCCAAGTAACTGTTACTTGTGATGGAGCCCTGCTCTCCTAGAGATAGCTGAACACTTGTCAGACAATCATAAGTGGTGAATTAATTCCTTATTTTGCTTTTCTTGTGTGAGTAGCTTTTGCTTTACCTATTAAATTGTCTTCATTTCAACCCACAAGTTTTCTCACTTCTACCTTCCTGATTCTTTCCCCCATCACACCTAGGGGAGGAGTGACTGAGTGACTGAATGAGGCTGAGCTGCCTAAAATGGTTAAACTGTGATAAGACGTTATTTACATAAAAATATCAACACTGGTAACAGTAGGTGATCTAAACTTAAACTGAAAATCTTACGCCCATTGTGTCATTCTCTAAGGAAGTGCAGAGAAATTCTGATAGGTCCAGGGACTTTCGCTGTTCATACAAAGACTGTGGCCTGTTACTAGCAGTTGCAAGGTCATATGTATTGGATTACGGGGCTAAAAATATTTCTAGAGCTTATTATCTATTTCAAAGTTCTTTTTTTCTGGAGCAAGGATGTCTTATACAAATATGTTGAGGTTTAGCTCAAATAGAAACCTCTTGATTATGTCAATTTTGATTTTAGAATATTATAAAATAATTTGCTCATCTTTTTCTTCCAGTTTCTAGAATCTTCATACATAATTGGCCATAGTCCCTGAGCACCTAATGTAGTTCCCTATAAAAGGCACACTTAATTTTTTTTTTTCTTGTGCTTAATAATAAACCCATTACCAGCTCTAAGGCTCTTAAATATTATTCTGATCATTGGCAATTTTCATTCTAGGGTCATATTTACATAACAGGTGGAGAGATGCCTGGTCTTATTTTGTGTACTATAGCTAAAAGCAAATACAAGCTGATTCCTTAGTGTGTAAAAGCAATGAAAAGGTCTTACGTCCTTATTGGACACGATTACACTGTTGAAATTTTTAAAGACCTTTCAGATAAAAGAAATTTGAAATAGACCCAAGAGATGCATGGACGCAGAATAAGCCTAGTAAAATATGTAACTATAAAATGCATTGAGAAAAAAGAAAGTATCATTGGAAGTTTGGGAACAATTTTGAAATAAGTTTCAGAAGAAATATAAAAATAAGAATACATTTCTAAATGAAGTCTGTAAGATAGTATATTTCAATTATTAAAAAAAAAAACAACCACAAAAAAACAAACCAAACCAAAAAGAACAACAGCAGAAAAAAGTCCCACAAAACAAAACACAAAACAAAACAAATCAGAAAATTTTACTGGAAGCATATCCTTTTATGAAAACACAAATGATGTTGGTCTTTTTGTTTCCCAGTATTCTTTGACACATCTGAAACACCGTATTGTCTCATTAGGCATTTACTAGTATGTCAAATTGCACAATATTTTCTCTTGAATACACAAAAAATGTGATAGGAAGAGAACAAATGAGTTACTAAAACAGCTTCTAAAAGGATCAGAAGGATGTTCATGTAAGCAATGATTATAAAATGTTGTACTGTCCTTTCAACAAAAAAAGTGCAGTGACATGCAACTTTGACCATCATGTCATCTTGAATACATTGCTTATAAATGCAGTACTTAGCAGAACTTGTTCATGTTAAATGTGATTTCTGGTTAATTTTATTGATGTTACCATTAGTGTAATGAATCAACAATCCATTAATAGGGACCATGGCAGGCATTACACACTTTTGGCTGTTCCAGATGACCAAAATTAATTAACACTGGAAAAATTTCATTGGTTGACATGATGAAAAACAATAGGAAATTTAGCACTGTCAAACTTCAAGGAGAAAATAAAGACCCAAAAAAAAAAGGGAGAAGAAAAACATGGTAGAAACTGCTGTTAAAGATCTTCTGTCTGTGAGCAAAAGAACCTCTTCAATTCCAAGTTTGAATAATCTAAATTGAGCTGATTGATCAGTTACTCTGAGAGATCCAAATAGCTTCAGCAGAGGAGAACAAGCTTTCTAATAAAACTCTCAGATTAATGATAATGCTCCAGAGATATGTTGGGAATTTTTTTTTATTTATTTGGATCTGTAAGTCTATAATTTTTTCTATGAATAAGAGTTTAAATTTATAAATTTAGTTTCCTGTATGTAGATATTCCTTAAGATACTTGTGGGGAGTGAAGGTGATAAGATTTGCATGAAAACCAGTGTGAGAATAAGCTCTGAGGCCTTGATGATTAACAAGGCCTGGGGCAACAATTTGGAATGTTGAAAGACGGGAAAGGTCGAAAAACGAGCCCTGGGGGGATGGGCCAGGATGTAGTTGTGGCAGGAGTCTCAGTTGATGATGTGGGAGCTGTGAGAGGGTCTGCAGCATTGTGAGTGGACTATTTACCTGGAGAGTTTTACAGGGGCCAGTGAGATTGAACGTTGTATGTGTGGGCAGGTTGGGAAAGTACCAAACAGGGGGATAAAAAGGGCTTGGTGGTAATAAAGTAGGATTTGAGTCTCTGCATCAACTTGAGTCCATGTCGTGAAAAGCCACAAATACTTGCCATGATAAATAGAACTTAAAGGTTTGGTAGCCAAAAAGATGGAATTATAACACAACAAGTTCTGCAGTTCTCACTGGTGTTCTTGAAAACATAGTTCATATTTTCATGCTGTCGCGTCTTAGGATATTATTTCATGAAAGGGGTGGTATGCAAGGAGTAGGATTTATGCCTAATTTCAGAGGTCCAAAACATAGGTATGGAATCCTAAGCTAATTGCTTCCACCTCCTACTCTAACGAGTTGACAGACACCTGGAGAGAGTGATTCATCAAAATTAGCCAAATAACTCAGAAGTTAAACAGATCATATTTGTAGGTATTTCTTTCTATTTAATAGGAAAAGAGAATCTGAGGATTTTTAGCTGCCTAAAAATAGACAAGTAAATTAATTCTATCAAGAGACTCTTCTTTTTTGAGAGACCAAATTCTAGGTCTGATTTGTATTGCATTTCAGGTTCAGTTGTGCACTTTCTGTGTTTGTCTCCAAACACAAGACGCTTTTCTGAATCACTGCTAATGACTAGTTTGTTTCTGGTTCCACGCAGTAAAACAGAAGGATTTTTTGTTAGATTTTATCTATACCAAAACTTACTGTTGTTGCAGCTCTTTGTATGGCCTGGAAAATTTGGGGGGATTCCAATCAAAGCCATACAGCTGAATTATCTTCTGAAAAAGGGTGGCCTACATCCAGGTTGCCTATTGAAATTAACCAAGTCACAGTCACTTTCAAGCCACAACTAGGAGTTTTCTGGATGGAGCATGTCCACAGTCAACCGGGCAAGCTTTTTTAACAAGTCAGACTCCTTCAGGAGGCCTCCTTCTGGTGTTGTATTTTCCGTGGATGTCAGATGTTGTAGCCTTTTCTCTGGTCCTGTTTTAGGCATTATCTCCTTTCTGCTACTCTGTGGAGTCCCTGGATGGGCCTCGGACATGCGTCATCTATTGCTGTGGCTTTGACTGTTAAAGGACTCTATTACTGCCACAGGATTCAGACCCTGTGGGGCTGTGTCTTTCGATGGGGACACAATCTTGTCACCCTTGATTTGTGCCTTGTGTCTGTGGTGTGAAGCAATCTTGTTCTTGCTTCAGCTTGACTTTTGGTATCTGTATCAACCTGACTACTGTGAAAATAGATTAAAGAGATTACCTGAAGTGAAGAAATAGTGCTTTTAAGAAACAAACCTCCTCAGAAGTAGAATATAGCGATTAATATTTCTCTAAACAATAATTTTCATGTGTACCTGCAGCACTGATTTTCATGTTCTCCTTGCCCACACAACAAGAGTAGAAGACTCAAAGTGTATCAGTGATTTGATGAGTATGTAAACTGGTCAGGTTATGGGAATATAGAGTTCTATTCCTTTTGCTTCAAGTGAATTCTTTCACAGATAACTGGACTGCTTTAGAGTAAGCATAAATGACTGAGGAATTTTTATATCCTTGAAGCTTGTTTAACCTTTGTGTTAAAAATTTTTCCAAAGTAAAAATTATCTGTGTCTCACTCCCATATATTTCTTATGATCACAGAAGGATGTACTGGTATAAGTCAGAAGAGTGCTACTGCCAGCATTGTCTCAAACATAAGGACCTCCCTACATTCAAAATTCCACAGGTATTACTGGTGCTTGCAGGGGAGGGAGCCTCAAGTGTTGAGTCTACATTCATCTGTTACGGTGAAGAGCTTTCTTTTATTATGGCAAGATCTCATGTTATTTCAACAAGACATATGGATGATTAGGGAACATAAATATGGTAACTTCATGATCTTTTCAAAGAGATGTTCCTTCAGCCTAAAGACTGGAAGCAAAACTCTTAGATGTAAATTAGAGAAACAAAAAGAGAAACCTTCTTATATCATAATGAAATCTTAATTGTATATTATTTCTTTTTCTTTTGGCACAGTCACTGATAAACATTTCTGAAGGTAGAATATTTCTAAAGTTGAGTTACTCAGAACAGAGAGATTTAGTAGATGCCCGTAGCCCAAATCCATCAATTTGACAGCTTTAGCATGTCTGTCAATCACATTTATTCTGCAACATTCAGAATATGATGTTTAATGGGATAAAAAAGTAACATAAAGAGCAACTTGACAAGTAAATTGTATAGGAATCTTTGTCTCACCTGAACAGTTAATATATATAGATGTATATATGTTTATGTATTGATTAAGGGGAAAAATTATCCGAATGTTATTTTTTTAAACTTCTGTGAAAGATCCTTTTGTGTTATCTAAATAACTTAAAGATTAACTTCCTAAAGACCTATTACACTTACCTGAATTATAGGACTAAGTTATAGGACTGGATTTCCAATACTGACCAGTGCTTTTGTGTGTAATATCACCAAAAGTTAAGCTGAAAATACCAGAGTTCGTATTAAAATGTGAGGTAAAAACTTACATTTAGTCACTGATAGCTCACCATGTGTGAACATCTCTGTTTAAAAGAGGAAGTCCTGCAAAGTTTACTTTCCAGAAGGTTTTTTTTGGCTTCCAATGCACACATTTTAGTCTGTTACTCTACTCAAACACCACTCTTCCATTTTTAGGGGATACACAAACCCCTTATGCCCATAGGTTTTGAAACTGGGCTTGCTGTTCTGCGGTGGGGAGAGTTGTACAATACTCCCAAATAACGAAGGTTTCATTTCAATTAAAGGTCTATTTCTGATTGGTAAATTTCTGTTGTGGGAATTCTTTTACTAGTGTTTTAGCATTTTAAAATTTAGTTTTATATATAAGTCTGGTACCATGATTATTTTCCTAATTTTGGCTTTGCGTTTATTCAAATCAGAAGAAAGAAAGAAAAAAACCAGATAACAATTTTACATTATCTTGAGGGAGGGGTTTGTGAAAACAGCCTTATTGTGAGTGTGAGATAGATAGAAAAATGTGCAAGCCTCCAACAGAGACAGCATACAACATTTGAAAAATTCTTATCTACAAAGTGACTCTGTTTTATGAAAGGTTTCTTACTTAAATAAAACAGTGTCACTACATGGTTTGATTTAGCTATTGACTTTTGTTCCAGTTTCTGGGAAAATTGAGGACTTTCTGGTTTCTGTTTTGTTTCCTGTTGTATTTAGATACCAAAAACCCCAATAGTGCCTCAAAACCAATGGCAAATTATTTTTGCACTCGTACTTGAAAGACGTGCTGATATTTTGAATACAATATTATGAAGATTCATTATGAAATTTACATGACAAAGTCAGCTGTGAAGCACCAATTCAGGAGTAACTCTCTCATTTTAAAATAAGATCTTTGTTCCTAGTCATGCAGAGAAATGTAATTAATGTAAATTTAATCTGCATACTCTTTGTTTAATTTCTTTCTTCCTTTAATCTTGAAATCAACGCAAGTAATTTTTAAAAAAGTGACCTTAAGAAGTAATTAACATTTTCTTAAACTCAACCTAACAATTCTTAGTATAATATTATTAATGTTACTGTAAAGAAACAAAAAATTCATTCTAAAAAGATGTGCTCAAAAAGCAAAACAGCTTAAGAAAATGGTAAAAGGTATATTATTTCATTTAAAAGGATTGAAGTAAAAATTAACACTATAAAATACACATCCCAATTTAGCCACACAGTTCACAGCTACTGTGAATTTCCTTAAATGATTCTTATGGACCACCAATTGCTGTCATGCTGCCTTAGATATTTTTCCTAATCAGGCAGAAAACTCTGAGTCTGGATGTTGTGGTTTAAGAGCAGTTGGCAAATCAGCTGCGCAGCTGTTAGCTCACCCCCCCTGGCTTTCTCCCTCCACTACCAGAGGGATGGAGAGGAGAACTGAAAGAATGTGATTCCCGCAGGTTGAGATAAGAGCAGTCCAGTAACTAAGGTGCAACACAAACCCATTGCTGCTACCACTAATAATAATAATGACAAGGGAAATAACAAAGGAAGAGAATACAATCACTCACCGCCCACCTACTGATACCCAGGCCAACCCCAGCAGTGATCTAACCCTTCCGAGTGACTCCCAGTTTACATCCTGGGCATGATGCGCTGTGGTATGGAGTACCTTTTTGGTCAGTTTGGGTCAGGTGTCCTGTCTCTACTTCCTCCCAGCTTCCTCTCCTCCCTGGCAGAGCATGAGACTCAGAAAGTCCTTGGTCAGACTAAACATTCTAAGCAGCAGCTAAAAACATCGGTGCTATCAGCACTGTTCCCAGACTGAAAGTCAGAAACACAGCACTGCACCAGCTACTAAGAAGGAAAAAAATGACTGCAACTGCTGAACCCAGGACACTGGGGTTAATTATCTGTAATAGACACCTGGGTTAATTGATCTTCCATCTTCTGTATGAATTATTCACAACCATGTTTCTTAAATATAGCAATTATTCAAAGACTATTTTATGCAGACTCTGGTGAGAGGCATGTTAAAAAATATTTATAGTGAGTGTATTTTAAAAATAAAATCATAATTCTGTTTTAATTTCCATGGGTAGAAATCCACAGAAATAAATCTTCTCACAGCAACTGGAGCAATTGAGAGATAGTAAGAATACTCTGTAACACAAAGTATTTCCAGGACCAAAGAAACCCAGAATTGAAAGTATAAATATTTAAGTTGCTGAATTCATTACACATTTCAGTCAAATTTTCTGTCATTGCTATAGAAATTATTCTTATTGGCACATCTTCCTTCCAATAACTCATTTGCTGGAATATTCACAGAAAGGAGAACATAAAGCAGTGAGTACAAGTGAAAGGATTAATTTAAAAGTGAATATTCAGAGGAAATAATTTGCCCAGCTGGCAGAAATAACTGTAGTCGCTAGAAGTAATTACTGGATATCTGAACTACATAGTTTTAGCCAGGACGCAAAAGCTTTTTCTTTGCAAATGGGAATCATGGAGATTGGGATATTTTAAATGAGCTTTTGATATTTCTTCAAGTTATAGTTCCATGTGACATGTGTCTCTATTGCTAACTAAAAGAAAAATTCACTGTCTGGATTCAATTCTGCTCTGAATTTTTCAATGTAGTAGGGCATAATTGCAAGTAGCTACTGATGTTCACATCTTTACCAGGTACTTCTATTAGAATTAGCTCTTTATAGTGAGTCTGAGAGTTTTGAAACCAAATGCTGCAGCAATAAATTTATACTTCAAGCATAATTTTTTAAACATTTTATGTGATATATAATTACAATAATTCCCTTGTAAGAAGTTAGATTTAACAGCAAGCTTCATCATATTCATAGTCAGTATAATTCAAATGTTTTTTATGACTTCCCAAAGAGTCATAGAAACTTTATTGTTTGGTTGCTTATTTTCATAAAAGATCTAGGGTGTTTCTTGTGATCTTTCATGCTGTGGATTTTGAGTTTGATATTCTAATGTTATATGAACCTATTACAACACTCCTCCCAAGCTGCATGACTACTCTTTTGGTTTATTCTGTTCAGGCAGATTTCAATAATAAGACTTAAAATTATTCAGTATCAATCTGTATTTAGTCTACTCTTCTATGCAATTAATTGGTGTGTTAGCAAAAATGATAATCTGGAGAGGGACTTTTTACAAGGTGCTGTAGTGACAGAACAAGGGGCAATGACTTGAAACTAAAAATTGTAAATTTAGAACTTTAAGTTCCCTTTCAACCCAAACCATTCTGTGATTCTATGATTCTATGAACTGAGAAAAAGGTTTTTAATGGGTTGACTCAAATTACTTTACTGGAAAAGTCATAAAGAACTGCTTCCATGTTTTAAAATTAGACTTCAGAATCATGCTAGTACATCTAGCACATTAAATTGAGATATGAAAGGTTTATCTTTGTCTCATGTTCCTATCTTTCCAACTGTCATTCTGTAATCATGTAAAAATTATTTTGCCTTTTTACAGAAGCTGTCTATCTACATGAAAATTGGGTTTTATCAGCCACTATTACTAGTAACTCATGCTTTAAAAAAAAAAATAAATGGAATAACATGTTTTTTTTAAATAGATACTGAATTGCAGAAGACTCTCTCACAGTTCCTGCTGCCTTAGTGCAGCAGATGTCACTAAATTACCTCCAACTCAAACACGTAAAGACTTACCCACTGAATTCCACAGTACCTAGACACTTCTGCTACCACCTTCAGGGTTTCTCACAGACTCTGAGATTTGAAATCAGGACTTGATATCTCCTAGAAGATAGTGGCATTACTGCATTGTCTCCTAGGGAAGTGGCATCCCACAACTTACCCCAAGCTGCCTCTCAAGCTTCCAATCCAAATGCAGTTGCGGAGGCTACCTCTAAGCCCTGCCCCTTGAGCCAGGGCAAAAGAGAGTGTATGGCGTGCTCGTCATATTTTACCCTCTGCTTGGTTAAAATCTGAATCAAAACAGTGATTATTGTCTCATCCTCAGTCGAAAGCTGAGAACCCATCCGTCCTGACTGCTCACCGTTTATGGTGATGAATTTCAGATATCTTCAGGTGGCAGCTCTCTGGTTCCGCTGCTTAATTAGTTCAGTCAGTTCTCCACCATAGCTCTTTTGTCAGCCTTTTCAGTCCCTGATGCAGGGCGCCATTTGTGGAGATTAAAGACACGGACTCCAGCAGAGTTGCATGCCAAAAACTTCTTTACTGTCGGAGGTACCTTAACTATCAGAGCCCACTTCCAATTGGTTCCATGGTTTATATAGACTACACCTTTTTTTCTCGCGCTACTAACAGGATTGGCTGAATTTGAACATCGCCACCCTCCGATTGGCCACTACGTGTTACCCTCTGGTTGGCCACTCCCCTCTATGTTCAAGCCCAGCTCAGGATGCTCTGGCAGATTCCAGGATGTTCAAGCCCAGAATGTTCTGGCTGATCCCAGGATGTTCTGGCTTAGCCCAAAACCCTTTACACCAACACACTTATATTTAGTCATAGACTATAAATATAAAATAC
Source organism: Psittacus erithacus (assembly GCA_009867235.2). NCBI lineage: Eukaryota > Metazoa > Chordata > Aves > Psittaciformes > Psittacidae > Psittacus > Psittacus erithacus. The sequence goes on along the minus strand of WYDI02020026.1, from coordinate 6,108 downwards.
TTAATTCTAAACTTAAAATATGTTAATATGAAGTTCTTCCAGATTATTCCATTTTCAATCCATCAACAAACAGTGCTTCACAGTTATAATAAGTCACATTGTTTACTAAAAGTATTTGACAGAGATACAAAAGGCTCTATATATGTATTTTCTTTTTACGATTTAAATGCAGTACTGTGCCTTTTGCATCAGATGTAGTCTATGGGTAGAATGTGTCATAAATAATTTTGCATTAAAGTCTGTTATAAGAACTAGTTCTGTAATATGCTCATTGACAATATTTTGATCAGGCATGCCTCTGAGAAGTAAAAAGGAAAGGCAGTGTTTGTGGTTGTTGCCAGTTATGTCATTGTCCTGGTTTTGGCTGGGATAGAGTTAATTTTCTCCCTAGTAGCTGGTGCAGTGCTGTGTTTTGGATTTAGTCTGAGAACAATGCTGATAACAAACAATGCTTCAGTTGTTGCTAAGTAGCACTTACTCTGATCAAGAACTTCTCATCTTTGCATGCTTTTCCAGTGAAGGAGCTGGGAGGGAGCACAAACTGGCCAAAGGGATATTCCATACCATAGAACAGTATGCTCAGTATGCAAACTGAGGGGAGTTGACTGGGAGCTACGAATCCCTGCCCACTTGTGTTCATTGAGTTTTATTCCTCTCTCTTTTTCCTGTTATCATTGTTGGAGTTACAATTGTCATTATAATTATAATTTTACTTTATTTCAATAATTAAACTGTTCTTATCTGAACACACAGGTTTTAACTTTTTCTGATTCTCTTCCCCATCCCACTGTGTGTGAGAGGGAGTGGATAGAGTCAGCGAGCAGCTGCATGGTACTTAGTTACTATCTGGGGCTGATGCACAACAGTTATGTATTTATAGTCAAAAGTCTAAAAATGAAAGAGAGGGAAGTGAAGGCCAGCTAGTGGGAAGAAGAGGGTGTTCTAACTCTTCTCTGACTTTTGCTTTTGTACAGAATTCTCTTTTACAGGCACAGACACAAAAAAAGAAGGAAATAAAGCAGTTGGAAAAGCTTCAGTAGTTCAGACTGGTGAGAGTTTACCAGTTCTTTTCTTTGATACTATTTTCATTTTTAAATCTTGACTGCAGAGGAATCTTTTCATCCAGGTGACACTGGTTAATTGGCTGTTATTTTCAGTAATTATGTAATGGCACCACTCTACATCATACATAAAGGCTTCTACAGACATTTGAAAAACACAGATTCTCTTATGTAAATTAAGTGTATTATCAGGAAAAGAAAGATGAACTATCTTAAACAAGGCTAGTGCTAGAGAGATAGAAGATACTGTGCATTCCCTACCTTAATGCTGTGGATGATGCAAAGCTGCCTACTATGGAATAAGTTTCCCTTGAAACTGGAAATCCCCTGACATGTTGTTAAACAAAATAAATTAGGTGTATGAAGCTTTGTGTGATGTTTCTCATGAGGAGGGGGGAAATGACACAGACAATTTCTAACTATGAATGAGATGAAATTTACAGTTTCTTGGTGTGATTCCACGCTGTGTAGCTGGGCTTTAAATATCTGATTCTGTATTATAATTTATTTTTTTTCCTGACTCCTTGTAATTAAATGGCCCATTGGCCACTTCATGCCTTAAATACAGAACATGTGAAAGAGGTTTGCTCGCAGCTAAGGAGGAAGAGTCATAATATAAATTAGGATCATAGAATAGCATGATTCAGAATCATAGAATGGTTTGCGTTGGAAAAGACCTGAAGATCATCTAGTTCTAAAGCTCCTGCCACGGGCAGGGATGCCTCACACTAAACCATGTAGCTTGAGGCTCTGTTCAACCTGGCCTTGAACACTGCCAGGAATGGAGCATTTACCACTTTGTGTAACCTGTTCCAGTGCCTCATCACTCTGACAGCAAAGAACTTCCTTAAATCTAACCTGAACTTCCCCTGTTTAAGTTTACACCCATTACCCCTTGTCCTATTGCTACAGTCAATGATGAAGTGGCCCTCTCTAGCATCCCTATAGCCCCCCTTCAGATACTAGAAGGCTGCTATGAGGTCTTCACGCAGCCTCCTCTTCTCCAGGCTCAACAGCCCCAACTTTCTCAGCCTATCTTCATACAGGAGGTGCTGCAGCCCCCTGATCATCCTTGTGGCCTCCTCTGGACTTGTTCCAACAGTTCCATGTCCTTCGCATGTTGAGGACACCAGAACTGCACACAATACTCCAGGTAGGGTCTCATGAGAGGAGAGTAGAGGGTCAGGATCACCTCCTTCTACCTGCTGGTCACGCTCCTTTTGATGCAGCCCAGGATACAGCTGGCTTTCTGGGCTGCGAGCACACACTGCCAGCTCATGTTCATTTTCTCATCGACCAACACCCCCAGGTCCTTTTCTGCAGGGCTGCTCTGAATCTCTTCCCTGCCCAACCTGTAGCTGTGCCTGGGATTGCCCTAACAGAGATATAGGACCTTGCAATTCGCTACGTGTCCACCTCACAAGCATGTCAAGGTCCCTCTGGATGGCATTCCTTCCCTCCAGCGTATCACCCAAACCACACAGCTTGGTGTCATCGGCAAACTTGCTCAGGGTGCACTCAATCCCACTGTCTGTATCACCAACAAAGATGTTGAACAAGACCGGTTTCAACTCCCATCTCTGAGGGACACTACTCGTTACTGGTCTCCATTTGGAAACTGAGCCATTGACAGCAACATTCTTTGTGTGGCCATCCAGCCAGTTCTTTATCCACAGTGTTACATCCATCAAATTGATGCCTCTTCAGTTTAGAGACAAGAATGTCATGCAGGACAGTGTCAAACGCTTTGCACAAGTCCAGAGACTTGTCAACTGCTCTGCCCCTGTCCATCAGTTCTGTTCCATCATAGAAGGCCACCAAATTGATCAGGCAGGATTTCCCTTTAGTGAAGCCATGCTGGCTGTCACCAACCACCTCATTATTTTTCATGTGCCCTAGCATGCCTTCCAGGAGAATCTGCTCCATGATTTTGCCAGGCACAGAGGTGAGATTGACTGGTCTGTAATTCTCCAGGTCATCCATTTTCTCCTTCTTGCAAATGGGGGTTATATTTCCTTTTTTCCAGTCACTGGGAACTTCACCTGGCTGCTATGCTTTTTCAAATATGATGGACAGTGACCTAGCAACTCCATTTGCCAGCTCCTTCAGGACCCGCGGATGGATTTCATCAGGTCCCATGGACTTGTGCACATTCAGGTTCCTGGGGTGATCTTGAACCTGATCCTCTTTTACAGTGGTGCCAGGGTCTTCATTCTCACAGTACCTGCATTTGTATTCCAAGAGTTAAGAAGCATGGATAGAGCACTTGCCTGTGGCAGCAAAGAAGTCATTAAGAACCTCAGCCTTCTCCAAATCCAGGGTAGCCAGTTCTCATGTTTCCTTCCAGAGAAAGCCCACATTATCACTAGTCTGTCTAGTCTGTCTTTTGTTTGTGACATATAGAAGCCCTTCCTGTTATTCTTGACATTTCTGTCCAGACTTAATTCTAACTGGACCTTAGCTTTCCTGACCTGATGTCGTTGTACTCATCCCAGGCCACCTGCCATTGCTTCCTGGATGAACTTCTATAAGCTTCTTTTTTCCTTCTGAGTTTTCTCAGCAGCTCCTAATCCGCCCATGAAGACCTCCTGGCCTTCTTTACCCCATTTCCTTCTTGTGGGAACACAATGCTCCTGAGCTTAAAGAAGGTGATCATTGAATAAAATCAGCCAGGATTCTTGGCAGCACCTTTACAGGGGACACACAGAATCAGGTTTTATGTGGGAAACTGTGACAGCTCTTTTTTACTTTCAACTAATTCAGCATGGTTAATGATTAATAGCTTTGAACAATATAAACTTTTCCTTATGTTAATTTACACAAGCACATTAACTATTTCAGAAAATTATTCTGTACCCTTTCAAAAGAATAGAAGCTCTTTACATTTTCACATTACAATGTATAAGCTGTATAAAGAAGTGTCATTACAAAATTATTACTTCTGCTATGATCAGGTGTCTCAGGTACAGATTCAGCCATATATACACTACTGAAAGAGTTAACTGACCACAATTTGACGTTAATTTAAGTCTGGTCTGTGTTCAGTTACAGGCCCTTCACTACAAGAGAGGTTGAGTTGCTGGAGTGGGTCTGAAAAGGGCAACAAAGCTAGTGAAGAGCTTAGAACAAAAGTTCGGGAAGGAACGGCTGAGGGAACTGGGATTGTTTGGTCTGGAGAAGAGAAGGCTCAGGGGGGACTTTATCACTCTCTACAAGCACCTCAAAGGAGGATGGAGAGAAAACGTGACTGGTCTCTTTTTCCAAGTAATGTGACAAGACAAGAGGAAACAGCCTCAAGCTGTGCCAGGAGAGATTTACACTAGATATTTGGAAAAATTTCTTCGCCAAAAGGGCAATCAGGTTTTGGAACAGACTTTCCAGGAAAGTGGTGGAATCACCATCCCTGGAAGTGTTCAAAAATCATGTAGATGAGGCCCTTAGTGACATGGTTTAGTGGTGGACTTGACTTGGCAGTCCTGGGATAAAGGTTGGACTCAATGATCCTAAAGGTCTTTTCCAAACTAGTTGGTTCTATGATTGTATGATTATTTCAGCCACAGTCTGGCCCAAGAAATTAGTTTCTTTACAACTGTAGAAAGAAGGTTTACAGATGTCAAATCTCATACTCAATTTTAAGTGTTAGCCGATAGAAGCTTGAAACTGAGGATTCGTGACTGAATTCAGGGATCCCTTCATCACTAGTTGTAGAGAGATTTATATCATTTCTTCTGTCCCTTCCTTGGAACAATGTCCATTGATGTAGGTACAGGCAAACTATTTTAACTCCTATATATCATGCATGCAGCGATTTGTCGCTCATGATGGTTCATTTTGTGGAAATTTTAGTGGATTCAGTATAAGAAAACATATTTCCATGAAATTCAGACATGATGTAGAAGAGCATCATATAAAAAGCTAGGGAGCTGAGTCTACAAAATGTATATTAAGATATCATTTATCACTTCCCTTGTTTTTCATTTTATATTACATCTGCTATGCTACAACTATATCACTGTTCCGGGCTGTGGTCATGTTCCTGCATTCTTAATGGTATCTCAACTTTTGTTTGCATTTTCAGGCAGTTATTTTTGGGTGATTAATTTCAGTGTCAAAAACCAAACTGCTGTCTTCCAGACACTATTCTGATCAGATTAACTGTGTCATTATCCACAGGTATAAGGGATTTCAATTCTAGCCCATTGCTCAGTCTAGATAATTACGTTGCCACTTCTTTAAGCAATTTATTACAATGTAGTATGCAATTGTTTTATTATACATGAAAGACTGTAACAGACAGGTTCCCATCAGTGGTTTGCAACTTGAATATGTGCATGATTGTCAAAAAGAAAAGCATGTCACCAGGAAAAAGAATGGAAAATGAAAGTTAGAAAATTATTTGTAACATTTCTAGTTATAGAGTCATAGAATCATTAGGATTGGAAAGGACATTTAGATCATCTAGTTCCAACCCCTGTGCCATGGGCAGGGACACCTTACACTAAACCATGTCACCCAAGGCTCTGTCCAGCCTGGCCTTCGACACTGCCAGGAATGGAGCTTTCACAACTTACCTGGGCAACCCATTCCAGTGCCTCATCACACTGACAGCAAAGAACTTCCTCTTTATATCTAACCTGAACTTCCCCTATTTAAGTTTGAACCCATTACCCCTTGTCCTGTCACTACAGTCAGTAATGAATGCCCATCCCTAGCATCCTTATAGCCCCTTTTCAGATCACCATGCAGCCTCCTCTTCTCCAGGCTAAGCAGCCCCAACTTTCTCAGCCTGTCTTCAGAAGGGAGGTGCTTCAGTCCCCTGATCATCCTCGGGGCCCTCCTCTGGCCTTGTTCCAACAGTTCCATGTCCTTTTTATGTTGAGGACACCGGAACTGCACACAATCCTCCAAGTGTGATAAACACAGTTATGATTCGTGTCAGAGTAGAATATGGTGTGGTCATTGTACCCTGCGTGGATCTGGCACGGTTTGTGATCTCTGTGATAAGAGTACTAGTGTGTTTCTGTAGCCGCCGCTTGTTTTCCCCCCC